>JAODAL010075319.1:0-14045 GCA_025379985.1 Phyllomedusa bahiana
AAAGATTTTTTTTTTTGAAAAGATTTTTAACACAGCACCCAACCCCCTGAAATTAAAGACAACCCATTTAAAAACAATGAAAAAAAAAGAAACAAAAGACATGGGGGGTTTCCCCATCCAAATTTTAAAAAAGTGTTTTTTAAATTAAAGTACTAAAAACTTGCATGTAAAAAATTACTTTTAAAAAAAAATTCCTCTAATTGTAAAAGGGGATAAAAGGAAAACTTGACCAAGTATTTTAATCAGAGGACATGGAGTAGGGGCAGGGAAACAGAGAACAAAGAAACAGATCAATAAACCCCCTTTGGAGAAGTTGATACCTTTTTAAAAATTTTAAGGGCTACGATGAAACAGAGTTTAGGAAGAGGGAAATGGATTTTAAAATGATCCCAAGAAAACCTCCTAAAAAAAACCCCAAAACAACAACAAAAACAAAAAGGTGGGGGCAAAAACCAGCAATTCACTTACATATTCCTATGATAAAAAAGCGGGGTTTATAAAAGAGGCAATAAAAAAAATTTGGGGATTTTTGAAATAGCGACACGAAGTGGGGAAACCTTTTTTTAAGGAAGCACCCTGAGGGGTGAAAGGGAAAAGGAAAGGACCCTGGGTTCAACAACTAATTTCAGGGGACCTTAAACAACTAGCTAGTAAAAAAAAACAGAAACTATTAACTCTAAAAGATCGGGGACCTTTGCGTGCTTGAAATGACCAATTGTTCATTGTTTCCCAAAAGGAATTTTAAAAACCCCCCCTCAAAAGGCCTAAATTTAAAAATAAAAGGGTTTTTTCATACTTTGGAAAGTGGGGGGGTTAAATTAAGGTTAAAAGGGTGCCCCTGTGGGCGAGTAAAATGTGGGGCAGACATCGAATTTTTTAAAGAGTCAGAATCAAAACAAAAGGGTCGGCCATTAAACTATAGAAAAAAACTGAACAACCCGGGAAAATGAGCTTATGTATCAAAAAGAGGGTCAGCCCCCCAAAAAAACTTTTGGGAAACACCTTTGGCTAAACACTTCGCGGAAGCAGGGCCCAATGACAAAACAAAATTCCCGCTGGGCTTTTTTAGAAAAATTTTTTATGTAAAAAAACGCATCCCTGACTAATAAATTACTTAAAACTGGGGCTTAGGATCAGGGAAAGCTAGAGTCATTATCTCCGGGGGTGCCCCAATGAGACCCCAAATTTTGGGCGAGTTTTCCCTTTGAATTTTTTTTTACGTAACAGATGAGAGGGGTTTTTCCCACTGTTTTTGCCTGCATTTTATGTCTTAAAATGTTTTTTAATTTTTCGGGGTGTTTTTTGTGGTTTTTTTTTTTTTTGTGTGTTTTTTAAAATTTGTTAAATGTAGGAGTAAACGCCCTCTTACCTATTTAAGGGTGGGGTGTATACTGATAGGGCCCGGGCCCGAGGGAAAGGGGGGGAGTTTTCCCCGAAACGTTGGGACTCCGGGTGCGCCAGCTACCATCATTTCGCCATCCCCTCTCTGGGCCCCCGGCTCCCAGGGTCGATTTCATGGACTTTTTTCCTTGAAAATTTTTTTAAAACCGGGAGGTCCAAACCAAACCGAGTATATGCTATTACCAATTTGTCCATTTATTGTTTATCTGTAAAACACAGGGTTTAATGCCTGAAAGTGGATGTCAATTTTTTAAAAAGTTTTCTTTAAAAGTTAAAATTTTTCCTGGTCCCCAAAAATCTTTATAAAACAAATACAGAGACCAAATTTTCCCCCAGCACGTTGAGTAAAAGGGGAAAAAGAAACCCAAATAAAGGGGAAAACCCGGGTGTAACAGGGGCGTTTAAACCACCCCGTAAAAATTCCCCAAATGAAGGGTCAAATTTGGGCCACACTCATACGGAGGGGGGAAGCGCAAACCCCGGGCAGGGACAAAAAAAGGTGGGGTTTAAAAAACTCCTTTTTTTTGTCACTTTTTTAAAAAGGGGGGCATGCAGGTTTTGGGGGTCTTTCTGTCCCAGGGCAGGTATAAATCAATTTTCCCTTTAACTAATTTTGGTGGTTGAAAGACTCCTTTTTCCGGCACTTTTTAAACTGGGGGCATGAAAGGGTTTGGGGGTCCATGCTGTTGGCCCCGACAGGGAAAGCCAATTTGTTTTTTTGACGATTGCGTTGGGGTATCGAGATCGATCATAGTCATAGTCGGCCCGCTAAACGAAAAAGGTTTTTTTTATAGTGAGCATCGATATGCATCGATTGTCCCCCTGTTCTTTGTTCTCTGTCCGTGCTCCCCTACTCCATGGGCCTCTGAAAAAATCTACATCTGGTCCCAAATTTTCCTTTTAGCTCCTTGGGACAATTCAGAGGGAAATTTTTTTTTTCCAGCTATTTTGTACAAACAAGTTTTTTAGTAATTTTAATTTTAGAAAACACTTTTTAAAAAAGGATGGAATCCCCCATGTCTTTTTTTTTTTCTTTTTTTTAATTTTATTAAATGGGTTGTCCCCAATATAGGGGTTGATAGTATTTAAAATCTTGGGAAAAAAAAAGTCATTTTCAATTTTGTTTTTCCCTTAACAATTTTCCACCTTTTTCCGTTTCTGACAGCACCCCAAACCCTGAGCCACTTTTTGCCCAAATTTTGAAGGAAAAAAATGTCTGTTAGAAAAAACATTTTTTTTTTAATAGGACCCGTAGTATAGCTGATGGCACAGCAAAAAGCCCCCAAATTTCAAAGCTTTACCCTTTTAGCCACTTTGGGGCAATTGTGAAGAAAAATGTCTGTTAGAAAAAAAACATTTTTTTAAAAATAGGGCCTGTATATAGCTGCATGTCACAGCAAAATGCCCCCAAAAAAATTTAAGGCATGAACCCCCTTTAGGGCCCTTTTGCAATTGTGAAAAAAAAAAATGTCCCGTTAGAAACAACATTTTTTTTTAAAAAGCCTGTAGTATAGCTGCAAAGTCACAGCAAAATGCCCCCCCAAAAATTTAAAGGGGATGACCCTTTAGCCCCTTTGGCAATTTGAAGAACCCAAAAGTCTTTTGACAAAAACATTTTTTTAAAAATAGGACCGGGAAATATTGGCGGGCATTTAAAAGCAGAAATAAACCCAAAAAAATTTTTATAAAAATGATTTCCCTCAGCCCTTTTAAAATATTGTGAGGGAAAATTTGCCACTTAAAACCCACTTTTCCCTTTTCCAAAAGGGAACCAAGATTATTGCTATATCTCACACAACAGCCCCCAAAAAAAAATTAAAATTTTACTTCCACCCCCCTTTTAAAAAATTTTGTGGGGGAGAAAAGCCACTTAAAACCACATTTCTTTTTCCAAAAGGGAAACCATGATTATTGCTGTATCCACAGCTACATGCCCCCAAAAAAAATTAAAAAATTTAAACCTTCCCCCCTTCCCCACACTATTAAAAAATTGTGGGGGAGAAATGCCACTTAAAAAGCCCCCTTTTCCCTGTTCCAAAAAACCCATAATTAAAAGCTTATCTCACAGCAACAGCCCCTAAAAACCCATTACAATCGAAAACTTTTTAAGATAAAGTGGTAAATGGAATACCGTTTTTGTCATGAAACCTTGTTGTCTTTTATGTCTCCTCACAGAAAAACCCAAGAAAAATTAAAACGGGTTGGGGAAAAAGGGAGAAAAAAAAATTTGCAGTAAAAATTAAATCTTTTTTAAAAAAAAAAAGGTTTTAAAAGGGGAACCATTTCTTTTTGAAGGGGGAAATTTTGAAGTAGACCGAAACCCTAACCCGGTGACCTGGGAAATTTTGGGGCCAAAACCCATCATCAGAATCCAGGCCTGATTCTCTTGATAAAAAGTCAAACACCCCAACTTTATTTTGGGGGAAAGCGGATGCTTTGCCCTGAAATGACTCCCCCAGCTGTGCTGAAGGCCGCTTAGATAGGGAGCCGGGGGCGCAGGACAACACCTATAGGGCGTGGCGAGCGAGCTCATGCCATTTCGCCTTTTTGGATACCCAGAAGTCTTTTGGGGTTTCCGGAAAAACATCCCCAAAAACATTGGTGTGTTTTTTAAATGTGTGCCCTAAATTCCCACGTTGGTGGGGTGGTAAATAAAAAATTGAAAAGGGGTTTCACCCTTTAAGCTTCGGCCCCCTTTCCCCTTTTCCCGGCCCCCGCAAACTTCTACTTGGCACTCTACTGCTTCACGCCTGATTTTGTTCCACCGTGACTTTTGAAAAAACGTAACAGACGCAACAGATGTCTCCAGTTGATAAATCAAAAAGGCTCCATTTCCTAAATTTTTACTCTCTTTTTTGGGGGGTAAGGGAAAGTGCTGAGTTTTGTTTTGAAACCGGGGACCCAAAGGGGGTTTTTTGGGGGCCACCCAGTAACGTTGTTCATTTTAAAGGCCCTTAATCAAAGGATCATGTTGGGGGAAAGGAGCACCCCAAAAGCACTAAAGTGAAGATGGAGCCTGTTTCCCAAGCCTCGGGGCCCCGGGGGGCACGCAAACTAATCTTCCTCTTTCTTCCTCCCCCCCCTCAAATTCGCCCAACCCCCCTTTTCCAAGGCAGGGCTTTGGAAACCTCGGGGTTTTCGGGAAAAACCTCCCCCCCTCCTCCGTTTCCCCCGGGAAAAGCTTAAACAAACAAAAAAGCCCTAAATTTTGCCTGAAAATTTTCCCCGAAGCTGGGGCGCGGGCCTTGCACTACCCCGGGACCCCAAAACCCAAACTCCCTAAGAAGACCGAAAAAAATTGAGAAACTGCCCGGGCCTTGGGGATTCGCAAGAAAGGCCCCTTTGTCCGCACTGTGTCCGCTCCTCCCGTCGCTGGGGGGACCTGTTTTTTTTTCAGAGGGGCCAACTATCATTCCAGAACTAAGACCCCACAGTGTTTCATCCTGAAAAGGGGCATCGTCCACACTAAACCTTTTTGGGGCTTCTTTAAAAACGGAAAAGGTGGTGCAGAGCTTTTTCCCCTTTTCCCCACCTCGGGGTTTCAACACCCGAGGTCCGCACCGCTCTTTTTTCGGGCCCAATTTTCCCACTTCGTACTGCGAAGGGCATTGAAACTGCTGCCCAAATCCCCTGGAGCATGTGGAGGGGGAATTTTCCAGCTTTCCCAAATTTCCAACAATAACTTTTGACGGGGGGGTCGACTGACGCTGCAACGAAGGCCAGGGGGGAACGAAGCAGGGTGCGAACGGGGGAAGTGCGAACTTAACTTGGGCCCTTTTTCCTCAGCGGGCAGCCCAAAACCCCGGGGTAGCTCTTTAAAATTTTGGACGAAAATTTTTCTGACTTTTGCCAGGCAAGGATGTGCTCCAGCCTACCGATTTTAAAAGGGCGGCCAGCAGATTTCGCCCGTTATCACACCCCCCCTTTGCCGGCACAAGGTTCTTGCACCCAGCCAGCGCTCGTCCCTTTGCGGACCCCCGGGCCCCCCACTCCTGACCTGGGGTGGGACGGCCCTCCAAGACAGTTTAATTTCAACAGGGCCGGGTTTTTCAAAGGGGCACGGGGAGGCCCCCAAAAGGGGCCCCTTGGGGGGAAAAAAACCCCCTGCCCCAAATCCCTGGGGTTTTTTTGAAGACGTCCCCCGACCTGAGGGGCCCACCGTCACCCCAGAGACATCCCCCCCGGTTTCCCCCATTTAAAGCTTCCCAAAGATATACCCGGCCGGGCCGGGCTTTATCCATGTGCCCGGGTGATCAAATGATTTTTTCCGCCACAGATCAGACAATGCTTAAATTTTTTAGAGCCCACTGGTTTGGCCGGGGAAAGGGACTGCTTTTCTGGCAAAAAAAATTCCCTGCCCCGGCCCCGGAAATTGGGGGGCAGCAAGGCCATGATGTGGGGAAAACCCACTGTGTCCCCCCCAAGGGAAAAAGGCAACTTTTCCCAAAAAAAAACCGGGCAATCCCGGGTTTTCACATTTTTGGCTTTGGGAGGGTTTTTGGATTAAAGTGTTTCTTCTGCCCCCAAACCTGAAGACAGAAGGCTGGCTGCTAACGGGCCTCTGTACGCGTGCGGGGCGTAAAACGGGCCCGGAAGAAAAGGGGTTTAGGAGGGGGTCCTGGGGGTGCGGGTGGTACTCCGGGCAAAGGGGAGCTGAAGCGGAGGGATCCCCGATAAATGACTCTAAGAACATGGACTGGGGAACACTTGGGGTGGTTTGGGGAAGGAAGGAAAGAGACAGAGGGGGGGCCCAGGGTTGGGGGCCCCCGGCGTGGTCGGGCCCCTTTTTTGGGCCAAAGTTTCCCCTCCTTTCAACTCATGCTTTCGCTGCAGGGGAAACTAAAAAATTTGGGGGGGGGTTAAAACCAAAGGGTTTTCCTTCCCCCAAATTTAAGGTTTTTTCCCGGCAAAGGCGGCATATGACACCCGGGGTGAATCAAAATGCTTCTCAAAAAAAGGGCCCAGGTTTGGGAGAGGCCCCGGGAAACCTTTTTGAGGGCATTAGCAAGAGCGGGTTTGCGCGGACCGTGGCTGTCGGAATCATATCAGGGGACTTCTCACCGCCCTCCCCCTTTTTTTGAGGCGGAACCCGTACTGACCCCCAAACCCCCATCGTTTTCCCCTCCCGCCCCATGAGGATGGATCGGGGGGGGGGGGGGGGGGGGGGGGGGGGGGGGGGGGGGGGGGGGGGGGGGGGGGGGGGGGGGGGGGGGGGGGGGGGGGGGGGGGGGGGGGGGGGCCCCCCCCCCCCCCCCCCCCCCCCCCCCCCCCCCCCCCCCCCCCCCCCCCCCCCCCCCACCCCCACCCCCCCCCCCCCCCCCCCCCCCACCCCCCACCCCCCCCCCCCCCCCCCCCCCCCCCCCCCCCCCCCCCCCCCCCCCCCCCCCCCCCCCGCCAGCCCCCCCCCAGCCCCCCCCCCACCCTTCCCCCCCTTGGCCCCCCCCCCTTTCCGGGGTTCCCCCCCCGGTGCTTCGGGGCGTCCCCGACATTCTGCCCCCAGGAGCTGCGGGGGACAAACAAGAGGACTGCAAGGGAATTTCCGACCGCCCCGGAAATTTTTTCCCATTTACCGGCCTTCCCCTTTTCCCCCCTCTGAAAGGGATCATAACTGGGGGTCGAGCAAAAAATCATCATCTTTATCCCCTATCTTTTTAAAATGCCTTTTTACCCCCCAAACCCCATTTTGTCAACAAAGAGGTCTTCAAAAAAGGGTTAACCACTGTGGGGGTTTTCACAAGTTTTACATTTGGGGTGCTTCATGTTTGGAAAGGAATTTCTGAAATCTGATACAACATTTTTTTGGGCCCTGACGGGGAAGGGCAAAAAAAGGGAAGACTGCTGGATGCCGGTTCATTAACCACTGAAGGGCAGATTGGCGAAAGCTGTACGTTACTGAGATTTACAGGGGCCCCACCCAGCGAGGGCAGGCCTGAAAGGGCCCTGCAAAAACCCACCCATTTCCCCTGGCCCTGCCCGGGTTTTCGCCAGCACTGAGGGAGCCCCTTCTCTTCCCGACCCCTACCCGCATGCCTTAAACCCCCCCCTTTGCTTTCCCTTTCCCCCTGCATTTTTGCTCCTGTTCAAAATAAAAACTTTAGAAGGGATGGAAAGTTTTGGGGAAATCTCTTATTAAAAAAAACGGCAAATCACAGCTATTCTCAAATCCCTCAAATCAAAAAAAAAAATTTCTGTAATTTACCTTTTAAATGCAAAAATAATCTACAGTAAAAACTGGGCCCGCCCCAAAGTAAAAAAAACGGATCCTGAAATGTATACGGGGGGGGAAATAAAAAGGGATTTTTTGGGGAAACCTTTTAATTCACCTTTGGGGACAACAAAAATTTCTGTATTCACATTTAAGTGCAAAAGGGGCCTCAAAGAACAAACTTATGGGGGCCAAAGTCAAAAAACACTACCGTAATATATTCGGAAAAATAAAAATATTTTTTTCACCTATCAATTTAAAATGTGGGGACTACAAAATTTTCTGGGATTCAAAAATTTAAAAGCAACTAGACTATCAAAAAAAGCTGCCCGCCCAACGTGAAAAAAAAACTATCGGAAAAAGTATTCGGGTTTAAAACAAGGTTTTTTTGGCACCTTTTTAATTCACCCTTTTGGTGACTACAAAAATTTCGGGATTCACATTTAAGTGCCCCAAAGGGGCCCCCCAAAGAACAAAGGAATGCGCCAAAAATCAAAAAACACGTATCTTTAATTATTCCGGGTAAAAAAAGGTATTTTTTTTTCACCTACAAAATTTACCTGTGGCCCAAATAAAAAAATTTCGCAATTTACTTTAAGTCAAGGGCCCCCAAAAAAACAAAGCTTAGTGCCCAAAGTAAAAAAACACGTATCTTTTAATGTATTTTGGATAAAAAAAGGTATTTTTTGGGCCCCCTTTTAAAATTTACCTGTGGTGAAATACCAAAAATTTCTGATTCACATTTAAGTGAAGGGGCCTCAATGAACAAAACGGGAGTGCGCCAAAGTAAAAAAACACATATCTTAATTTGTTCGGAAAAAAAAAAGGAATTTTTTTTTAAACCATCATTTTCACCTGTGGCGACTACAAAAGGGTGTATTCAAAATTTAAAAAAGCAAAGTAATCAAACAACAAAAGCTGGGCCGCGCCAAAGTGAAAACACAAGTATCTGAAAATTTTTTTCAATAATGCAAATATTTTTTGGGGCCTTTTTTAATTCCCCCTGTGGGGACTACAAAAAATTTCCCGTATTCATATTTAAGTGCAAGGTGGCCCCAATAACAAAGCTTTTAGTGCGCCAAAGTCAAAAAAAACTATCTGTAATTTTTTTCGGATAATACAAGGGTTTTTTTTTTCACCATCAAAACCGTTCTGACTAAAAATTCTGGATTCTAATTTAACTGCAAGGGGATATACAAAAAAAGGTGGAATGGGGGGAAAATTTAAAAGGGCCCCCCTATCTGAAATGTATACTGATAAAAAAGTTGGGGTTTTGAACCCAACAAAGAGACCGCATTACTAGAAAAAGGGTGGATCCAATATAATTTTAGGGTGCCCCAAAAATCCCGGGAAAAATTTCAATAGAAAACTGTTAAAAATAAAGCCCATTGCAGTGCCTTTTTTCACTAAAATCTTGGGGAACTTTATCCTATTCTTTTTAAGCTTGTCCCGTGTTTGCCCGCGCCCCCCCCCCCCCCACCCCCCCCCCCCCCTGACTTTACAGGTAGATCCCTTTTAAAAATTTTCCCACCTAACTACATAAAATCTTCCAATCCTAATCTAACTAAGTTTTAAGGGTCCCCACAAAAAGTAACTTTCTTTTGTTTAAGAAAAAAGAATAAATCGCTAAGCTGGGTTGGGGCACAGGGGGGGGGCGCAATCCCACCCGCATGAAACCGAGAAAACACTGAGGCTGAAAAGGAAAAAGCTTTTCTATTAAAAAAAGAGGGCCCGGGATTTTTCCCCCCCGCCCAAACGCAACCCAAAAACATCCCAGTCTGACGTCGCCACATATCTCACCCTGCCTAATTTTTGTAAGCTGGTTTGCTGGCTGCCAAAAATGGCCGATCTTAATAGAATTCCAGATTTTAACCTAAATTATCGCATGATCTAAAAATTTCGATCAACATAAAAAATGGCGATTTCAACTTTTTAAAGATAATAATTTGCTCAACAAAAAAACCCGAAGGGGTTTTTTAAAAGGGGGAAAGAGGGACAAGGGAAAAAACATTATTCTCCCCTTAACAAATCACGGGTTTGACCAACATGGAAAATTGGGGTACCTTTTTTGGGACCAGTCACAGGAAAGACATTGTAAGATTGAACAGGTACAAAAAGGGGGGCAACAAAAATTTTTAAAAGGAAAAGGGGGGCTACAGTAAAACCCCAAAAAAAAGCAAGAAATTTGGGGTTTTTTTAGGGTTTTGAGAAAAAAAAGGCTTTGGGGGGGCATAATAAATATGTTTTTAAAAACTGAAAGGTCAATATAGAGATCCCCTCCCCAAAATTTTTTTTACCCCCGGGCTGTATCCCAAAAACAAGGGGGGATCCTCTAAGTCTTAGAACAAATTTCTACATAAACAAAAGGGATTTTTTACGTAAGAGCGTAGACTGTGGAACTCTCGCCAGAGGGATTTGTCGGGGAAATTTCAATAACGAGTTCAAAAATGTTTAGATCATTTCGAAGCGTAATAAATAACAATTATATGTCTGGGATTCTGGGAGGGGTCATTGATCCAGGGTTTTTTCCCGATTGCCAGTTTGGGATGGGGAAGGGAATTTTTCCATAAAATGGGGACAATTGGTTTAAAAAAAAAAACCCTCATGGGGGTTTTTGCCTTCCCGGATCAACACCTTACATAGCGGGCTAACGGAAGGGCGTCTTGTCTTTTTTTGGTTTTAAACAAACTATGAAACAAAAACTATGAAAATAAAACGCTTTTTTAACACGCTACAAAGGGGGTAATTTTTGGGCAGAAATTTTTCTTTTGACAATTTACATCCAGGGGAAATTTAAACGTTGTTCTGCTTTTGTGGTTATAAAAGAAACTTTTTTTTCACCGTCAAAAAAAAAATTTTGCCTGACATAGTTCAAACCGAATTAAATTACAATTTTTTTCGTTGTTGTGCACCGAAAAAAACACGCCTTTTTAAAACACCTATAAAGCGGGTAATTTTTGGGCAGCAAATTTTTTTTTGCGCAATTACATCTGGGGGTTAATTAACCGTTGTTCTGCTGTTGGGCACAAAAGAAACTTTTTTTTTCACCCCGAAAAAAAATTTTTGCCTGTACATAATCAAAACCAATTTAATTACAATTTTTTTCGTTGTTCTGTACCGAAAAAATACACCCTTTTAAAAAACACAACAAATGGTTTTTTTTGGTTGCCATTTTTTTTGTGAAATTTAGACCGGGGGTTAATTAACGTTTTTCTGCTTTGTGGTCACTAAAAAAAAGTTCTTTTTCACTGCCAAACAAATTCATTCCGAAGGTTAATTAAGCCGTTTGTGCTTTTATATTCAGAAAATCACATTTTTTTAAACACACATACATAAATTTTTCCGGGCCATTGTGAGCGCAATTTAAATCCAAGGTTCCCAAGCTTGTTACGGGGTTAAATTGGGGCAAATACGGGGTTTGTTTTTATCAATACAATATCTTCATCAAACAGTTCTGTACTTTTTTAAAAAAAACATAGTCAACAGAGAGGGGGCAGCCTTCACCTCGAGGGGCAGTGGCCAAACAATCCTGGAGCAGGCCCAGTTCGCAGCAGAAGTCATCGGGGGCCACAACGCTGCGTCATCTAGGGGCCGTTGCGACCAGAAACCCCCAAAAAGGGGTTCTTGATTGGTTTGATGGGCACCATTTTCCTCCCAATACATCTGACAGCCCCAGCCAAAGTCGGGGGAACTCAGACACAACCCTTATTGGCAGGGCCCCGGGGAGCGGTTTTCAGGGGCCCTCACCAGTCCTCAACCCGCCTCTGCCCACCGGGTTCCCTCACCAGAGATCTACTAGTGTCGGGGTTTCCGCGCCACTAATACAGGGTGAACAATTTAGAGGGCAGTCAGCAGCTACTGGCATGAAAAAGGGGCCAAAATTCCCCGCTTTTTGCAGTAGCGGAATGTATAGATTGGGGAGTGGCATGGGGAAATCATGTTTTTGGGGGGTCAGCCCTCATAACAAAGACCGGTGATGAGGACAGCAGTGAATGAAACACAAATAAATGAGGGTTTAGCCACCCCACTTGGGAGCCAGTGAAGCAAGGGCTTTATCATCGTCAAGAAGAGGGGTCAGCTTGCCGTCAGGGAGCCACAAGTGGTTGTGTGCCGTGATCGCAGGGTCACATGTAGGTCGGGGGCCAAAAGCCACGGGTAAAAAACCCCTTCGCAGTCCAAGAAAGAGCGGCCAGGGGCTCAGCGAGGCCCGGGTAGATCACTCATGCAACGGGGCGGTAAAATCAAAACCGCGGGGTGGCATTTTTTTGCTAAGACACCGGAGGGCCGAATATGGGTTTTATGTAAATCTGTAGGCAGAAAGTGAACGGGCCCGAACGAACGTTGGGACCCCGGGCCCCGCGCAACACATGCAGCGTCACCATCCGGTGGCCTGGGGGAAACTGGCTCAAGTGTTGGGGCCCCCTCCTGCCGCCGCGCAACAGCAGCACACGCCCAGGGGGACGCATCCATTGGGACCCGTCAAAGGGCCACCCCCGCAAAGGGGCAGTTTTTCTTTGCCCTCATCTCCCGGCCGATCTCCTGCTCCTCCTCTCATGGCGCCAGGTCTTCACGAGGGGATTGCAAAGAGACAAAATATGCGCCAACCCCCCCTAAGGTGCAGCAGCTGACCGTGCTCCTGTCCAAATTTTTGGAAATCGTCCCTCCCTTTTCCAAAGGGGGATCTGCACCGTTCAAGAAATAAAGTCTTGTGCCGCCGAATGGAGAGTTCCAACCGAATTTTTTTCCAAAAAAGGATCCCCAGCACTTCAATTAAAGTAAACAAGGGGGGCCATTCCAAGGTGCAAGGGACGCGAGTCTGGAGCTTAAACTACGGCAGGGCCAAAAAATGTCCTTTATTTCCCCCCTGGGTGAAGTGCTTCCTGCCCGGGCACACCAAAAACTTAAAAGGAGACCCCTTTTCTCCTCCACTTTGTAAAAAACTGCGGCTCCTGCGCCAAATGTCCCCTCCCCTCCTCCACCACATCCACCATCTCACCTCCAAAAGAAACCCTGCTCCATCATACCACCTGTGTAGGGGAAAAGAATGTTACCCCTTTTTACACCTGGGTTGCCTCGGGGAACGAAGTCCAAAACAGGGGAGGAACTGCTTTCCCCTCATCAGCAAGAAAAGATGTGTGGTTTCTCCCCCCCAACGGGAAATTGGAAAAACCCTGAGACGGGCAATGGAGTAACATGGGTGTCCCCTGCAAAAAGGAGGGGTGGGCCATGCGCCCTGCATGAAACCCCATGTTCAAATTTTGGTTTTTGAAAAAAGGGTTTCCGAATCTTCCACCCCATCCCCTTCCCGAAGATTCTGAAAATTGTCAAAAAAGGGGCATGCACTTCATCCCCTTCGACAAAGCCAGGAACAAACCCCCCTCGATTGCAGCGGGGAAAAGGGCCCCCCCAACACACTCTGAAAGTGATGTTTCCAAACCCCTTGGGAAATTTCCCGCCTGCACATGTTTGGAAACCCCTGATGAACAAGAAAGGCCATTAAAAGATTTTTTTTTGACCCCCGGGAAACAGGGGTATTCCCCCCGGTTTTAACTTTATGTCAGCCAGTGGCAGTTCATTCCCTGACAAACCCGCCGTTTGTTAGGGCCCTTTTTAGGAGGTGACCTTATTTTTCATCGCCAGGGGTACGGAAAGAAAAACGTCATTTTACTGCCTTTATGTCCGGGAAAAAGGCTGAAAAACTGTCTGGGCAGGGGGCTGGAGAAAGTGGTTACCACATTCCCCGCGGCCACATTTAGCCGGGGGGGACGGGAAAAGGAAGGGGAGGAGGGCATTGGGGCAGAAAAAAGGTCCCGGGGAAAAAGAATGGATTTTTTTACCCGGTACAAGAAGGAGGGCAAGGGGAGGGTGGAGGAGGGAGATGGAGATAGGGAAAAGAGGGGGATGACCCACAAGCACCGGGCAGTATCAGGAATGGAGGCAGGGACCCCCAGAGTCACTTTTTTTGCAGAAGGGCCCCCAGCATCTGATTTGCCTGGGTAGTGACAGCCCCAATAGTCCCCCCATCCCGGCAGAGGGATGACTTCGGCTCTCCACTCTAAATTTGGGCCCTTTCTTTCCGGTTTCCCCCAAAAGGGGGCCTTTTTTTCCCCAGCGGGTGAACCAAAGGGACAGCACAAACCCGGGCCCGACCCTGAACCAACAGGGCTGGCCAAATTGGGGGCGCACTCTGCCACCCCATTGAAAAACCCCACGGGGCTATTTTGGGAACCCCAAAATGGTGTGTGGCCCCCCAAACTTGCCAAGTTTGGGAGTGGATTTCCCACAGCAATGCCTTTTGGCCAGATTAAAATCAGGGCCCTGATCCCCCCACCCAAATTGTGAGAAAAGATCTGGGTTCAAACTAAACCCGCCCCAGCCAAACCCCCTTACCCCCAAAAAAACCCCTTTTCCCCCCCCCCCCCTGGATGCCACCCACCCC
>JAODAL010075320.1:0-14044 GCA_025379985.1 Phyllomedusa bahiana
GCTAACAGAGAACACGGGGAAAATTCTGGAGGGGCCACTAACTCCTGACCTCAATATCATTGAGCCCCCCCGGGGGGGAATCCCCCCAGCAAAAAAAGCGCAGTTCATGCAAAGACAGGCCGGGAATTTACAGGAAAACTGGAGGTTTTTGGGCCAAGAAAAAAGGGGCAAACCCTCATCCACAAACCACAAAAGACTTCAACTGTCTTTTGATTTAAGGGGCAATACACTTTTAAGGGACGGGGGTATGAAATTTTTTGGGTCGGGTTTTTCATTGTCAATATGATGTGAAAAAAAAAAAATGTTTGAAAATAAATGGCTTCACCAACCCACGAATGGAAAAAAAAAGTTTTTTTTGTTATCATTCATTTTCTCGAAACAAGGCCAACAAAGAAAAAGTCTCCCGGGGTAGTAAACTTTTTGAGCAAAACTGTAATGGTCCCCCAATTGACAATTTCACGGCAGCAAGGAACGCAATTTAGCACTAGGTGTCCTCCTGCCATGACCCAAAATCAGTCATGTATCTTGCTTCTATGATGGGGTAAAGCTTCTCAAACCATAGTGACCGAATCTCCCGCATTACATGTTAGTACGGTTGAAAAAAAGACACATCTCCATAAAGCATGACCAAAAGTGAGGAAAAATTTGGATTAAGGGAGAGGGATAGTGAGTTTTTTAAGCTTAGTTTCCCCCTGATGAAGACTTTAGAACACATAAGACAAGAACCAATCTGTCCTGAAGGAAGATTTCGTTCCTGATCTCAGAATTTCCATTGTGGGTCCAAACGGTTTATAGGGTACATAAGTATAATATTATTGATTATTAAACCAAGCCTTTCTTGAAACCTTCAACTGTTCCTGATGTGACCAGCTCCTCAGGCAGGCGATTCCACAGATTCAAAGATCTCATATTGAAGAAGACTTTTCTCTTCTGGAAACTGAATCCTTTTTCTCCAGACGGAGGGAGCGCCCCTTTGTCTCTTGAGGGGGTTTTACATTAAATAGTTTTTCCCTATTCTTTTTGTACAGGCCATTCATATATTTTTAAGTTAATCATTCCCCCCAAACCGTCTTTCCAAAATAATAAGTTTTTTAAATTTTTTAAACTTCCCAAACAAGATTCTCCATCGTTCTTATTAGTTTGGTTGCTCGTCTTTGCACTCTCTCTAGCTCCATTATATCGCTTCTACAAATTGGAGACTAGAACTGAACACAGTTCCCAAAAGGCGCCCAAGCTTTCTACAGCAAAATTATAGACGCCAACTACAAAAAATGACTGTAATAGCTGCCCTAATAAGTTCCTTAGGGCCCACAAAGCCACCATAACAGAGCTAACCAGGTGGTCTTCTCAGTAGGCCTTGGGAGGCAAGCCAACCCTCACCTAGAACAAGGGGAACCTCACAGGTGCTCCATGGTAGTAATGTTCACAGCCAAAGCCAAATTTAAAATAGCACTGATTGCAATGCATCATGGGAGCTCAATTTTATTGGTAATGTCTGTAAGTAAAAAGGATGTACACCTCCACGGATACATTGTTGGTAGGTAAATGTGTGCATTTTACAAATGATGCTTCAATGGATTATTCCCTAATGGTCTTCTGCATTGCCAATATTGTGTGTTGCCCAAGGTCTCGCCCCTTACCTGTGTCTCTTTCGTAGATCTGTTTCTGAAGGTCACGCTGTGGCACCAGACCCAAAAGCTCAAGAGGAAACAAAGCAAAAAGGCAAAACATAAGATCAATCCCGTCTGGAATGAGATGATCATGTTCGAAGTGCCACCTGAAATCCTGGCAGAAGTCAGTGCAGAGATGGAGATGCGCAGTCAGGAGCCTTCTGGCGGACCTAGTCGTGTCCTAGGCTCATGTTTTCTGGGGTCATGTCAGACTGGTACGGGGAAGAGTCATTGGCAAGAAATGATAAATAATCCCAGGAGACAAATAGCAATGTGGCATCGTTTGCTCCCATGAGAGTTGCACTCCGATATCAGGTTAAACACAGACCACATCCACCACATCATGATGTCATATAGTCTGAGACTTGGCAATTATTCCTCAACCCTCAATGCACCTTCCTAAATCTCATCATTGCTAAAAAAATATGGACCTGTTGTACATGGAGTCAAAATTGAAGAACAAAGACATCAAAGTGTTTAAAAATTACTTTTTATCAGGGTCAACTTATTTTGCAACAAATCCACAGTATATTGAATGTCTACCCATCTTGCCATGGGTCACCTAAGTTCTAGCACTTCCCATGTTTGCTTTGAGCCGACACTGGCCCTAATTTTTGTTGATCCCACTTACCTAGGTGTGCTTGGCGCTGATGCCGACCTTAATTTTTATGCTTCTTACAGTATTTTTTATGTTGACCCCATAGCAAAAGATTCCATCTGTTCCTCATGGGAGGAGCCAGATGATTACATCACAGGTCTATTCTAGCTTTCCTCCCAGGTGCT
This sequence comes from Phyllomedusa bahiana, assembly GCA_025379985.1. Lineage (NCBI taxonomy): Eukaryota > Metazoa > Chordata > Amphibia > Anura > Hylidae > Phyllomedusa > Phyllomedusa bahiana. Next base: position 2,454 of record JAODAL010075320.1, read on the forward strand.
CTTTTTAGCCTGTCTCCAGGTAATACATAACAGAGTTTCTGAATTTACATCAGCATAAACTAAATACATTGTAAAAGTCACCAAAAATGTACCTGACCTGTGAAAGCTTCCATCCTAAAAACTTTTTTTTTTTTATCTACTTCAACAAATTGTTTGTAGATTTAAGTTTTTTTTTTTTCACCAGAAGGTAAAGCAAAATAAGGAGCATACATTGTTGCCCCTGTGGATTGTATAATGAAGAACAACTCAATGTCTTAGTACATGGTAAAAAGTTTTATAAAATGGGTGCAGAACAAAAGAAGTGTAGGATAAACGTTGACCATTTTAAGGACGGGATTTCCATGTTGCATTTCTACCCATCTTACCAAGGGTCACCTATGTTCTGGCACTTACCTAGGTGTACTTGGCGCTGATGCTGACCTTAATTTTTATGCTTCTTACAGTATTTTTTATGTTGACCCCATAGCAAAAGATTCCCATCTGTTCCTCATGGGAGGAGCCAGATGATTAGCTGACAGGTCTGTTCTAGCTGCCCTGTAGCCTTTTTCCAGGTAGTACTTAATTGAGATCCTGAATTTGCAACTTTCAACCCAAAATATTTACAGCTGTGGAAATTTCAAGATTATTGTAACTTTAATATTGTAAAATATTGTATATCTTTTTTGACTTCTGTGAGCTTTCATCTTGAAACCATTAGATTTTCAGATTGTTTTTTTATTTTGACAAGAAGATTTTTGTTGTTTACCAAAATGTGAAGCAAAGCTTTGAAAACATAGTTACAAAAATAAGGTATATACCTTGTTGCCTCCATGAATTGTGTCATGAAGGAAAAATCCATGCCTCAGAATGTAGTAGAAAGTTTCAGAAAATAGGTGCAGCACAAAAGAAGTCTTAGGAAAAATACTGACCGTTTTCAGGACAGGCTTTCCATTTGGAATTTTTACCCATCTAACCATGAGTCACTTGCCTAGGTTTCCTTGGCACGGACCCTGGTCCTAATTTTTATGTTGACCCCATAGCAAAAGATTCCAACTGTTCCTCATAGGAGGAGCCAAATGATTACATCACAGGTCTATACTAGCTTCTCTCACAAGTGCTCTTTGTAGCCTCTCTCCAGGTAATACATAACCGAATTTACATCTTTCAACCCAAAATATTTACAATCCCCAAAATTCCAACATTTTTCTAACTTTCTTTTTTCAACATTAGGTAAAAATATTGCAAAACCCACCAATAATCTCCTTGACCTCTGAGAGCTTTCAGCCTGAAACCATTTCTTTTTTCAATTTGACAAATTATTTATAGATTTCAGAAGAATTTATTTTTTCACTAAAAGGTAAAGCAGAACTTCGAAGGCACAATAACCAAAATAAGATGTAGACCTTGTTACCTCCATGTATTGTTTCATGAAGGACAACTCCATGTCTAAGAATGTAGGAGAAAATTCCAGAAAATGGGTGCAGCACAAAAGAAGTCCTGGAAAAAAAATGTTGACCATTTTACTTAGGACAGGGTTTATATTTTGGTAAGCAGTGTGACATTGTGACATTATGTGTAAGAGACCTACAACTAATGAGAGCTAAGAATATGAGCACAATCTTCTACCACCAGTTACCATAGTCTTCACATTACCTTTAAACATGGGGAAGTTAGGTTGCGTCCACACGGCAGTGATAAAATACTGGTCGGATTCTGTGTTAAGAATCCAGCCGGTATTTTGTCATCTTCTGTATGGCTTTGGGGAAAGGTTCCGTCCGCGGTTTGTGGATTTGCCATCCCCATCAACCATTGAACTGCACATTTTCAACTGGGCAAAGGATTGATCGTGAAGTTTTTCGGAAGTTTTGCGTCATTAGACTTACCTTAACCCTCTAAAGCCCCCAAACCCCTCCAGGGGAAAATCCTTCAGTGGGAATATTGAACGGGTTTTTATTTTAAATCTATGTGGAAAATTGACAGCAGTTTTTTGGATTTGAAAACCGCTGAAAATCCGACCAAAAAAACTTTCCCTTTTGGGCGGACCCTTAAAGGTTCGGAACTACCCAAGTATATATAAAATGCAGTCAATTTAAAAAATTCATTCAAAATGTCCTGCCCCGATCATAAAACTGTAAAAGTTTTGACACAAAGATCAAAAGGGTATCAGGGGAGTCAAAAAACCCGGCCGGGTTGAAATAAGGGGGAGGGGCCAAATGGGGGGGTAAATTCGTAAAAGCATCATTCTCAGGGCTCTTCCCAATCAGTGATGAAGCATTGGGAGAGTGACCGACACTAAAACCCTCCAAAACCCGCCTCTTTAAAGGACTGAGCTAGCAGTTCACAGCTCCCCCAATTATTGGGGGTTTTTTTAAAAAAAATTTTTTAAAATTTTTTTGGGAAAAACCCCAAAAATTTCCCAAAAAATTTTTTAAAAGGGGCCCAAAAAAGGGTTTTAAAAAAAAAAAAAAATTTTAATTTAAAAATTTTTTTTTTTTGGAAAAAATTTTTTTTTTAAAAACCCCCCTTTTTTTTAAAAATTAAAAAAACCCCCCAAAAAAACCCCCTTTTTTTAAAAAAGGGGTTTTTTTTTTTCCCCCCAAAAAAATTGGGGGGGGGAAAACATTTTAAACCCCCCCCCCCCTTTTTTTGGGGAAAAGGTTCCCCCCGGGGTTTTTTTTTTAATTTTTAATTTTTTTTTTTTGGGGGGTTTTTTTTTAATTTTTTTTTTTTTCCCCAATTTTTTTTAAAAAAAAAAGGGGGAAAAAAAAAATTTTAAGGTTTTTAAAAAATTTTTGGGGTTTTTAAAAATTTTTTTTTTAAAAAAAAAAAAAAAAGGGGGAAGGAAAAGGGGGGGGCCCCCAACAAAAAAACCCTTAAAAAAATTTTTTTAAAAAACCCCCCCCCCAAAAAACCCCCCCCCCCCCCCCCGACCCCCCCCCCCCCCCCCCCCCCCCCCCCCCCCCCCCCCCCCCCCCCCCCCCCCCCCCCCCCCCCCCCCCCCCCCCCCCCCCCCCCCCCCCCCCCCCAAAAACCCCCCCCCCCCAAAAAAAAACCCAAAAAAAAAAACCCCCAAAAAAAACCCACCCCCAAAAAAAAAAAAAAAAAAAAAAAAATAAAACCCCCCCCAAAAAAAAAAAAAAAAAAAAAAAAAAAAAAAACAAAAAAAAAAAAAAAAAAAAAAAAAAAAAAAAAAAACAAAAAACAAACCCCCCCCCCCCCAAAACCCCCCAAAAAAAAAAAAACAAAAAAAAAAAAAAAAAAAAACCCCCCCCTTTAAAACAAAAAAAAAAAAAAAAAAAAAAAAAAAGGGGGCCCCTTTTTCCTTTTCCTTTTAAAAAAAAAAAAAACCCCCTTTTTTTTTTAAAAAAAGGGGGAACCCCAAAAAAAAAAAAATAACCCCCGGGGGGTTTTTTTCCCCCGGGGGGCCGGATACCCAAAATTGTACTCTTTAGGATTATTACAGGCTCTTCCAGAAAGAAAATGCCCAAGTTAGTCCAATTATGCCAAAACAGAGTTTCTTCTTGTAATAATCCTAAAGAGCACAATTTCGGGGATTCAATTGAGTGTTGCCCTTCCTTTTTCCTGTCCTGCTGGTGATTGGTTGCAGGATTTTCCCATAATTGACTGCAAAAATTTTTGGGTCGCCTGCCCCCAAAACCAAAATGCAACACTAAAACCCAAAAATGTTAAAAAATTTTGTTTTTTTCCCGATACCCGGGCCCAAAAATTCTGCATAAATAGCGTTCTGGTCTATAACCAGGTGGAGATAGAAAGGGTTGTCCAGTTAAACAAAAATGATTTTGGGGAAAAGGGCCAGGGTGGGCAAAAAAAAAAACCCCCCAAACCCGATATTGCCTCCCGTCCTCCGGGAAGAAACCCGGCCCAAACTGTCCCTTCAAATTTTCAGTCTTGTCCCCACCAAAAAAGGAGAGGCTTGTGCACACGATCCTCTTCTATGTGTCAGGGCAAGAAACTGGAAGTGAAGAGGAGCAGGTCACCAAAGAGGCAGGGCCGGGTGACGGGCGAGGGTGTACGAATATCTTTTCTTTTTTTCCCAATTTTACCCCATTTTAAAGTAATTTTTTAAAAACCCCTTTTAAACTACAAAATTATTTCAATGAACTTTTAAAAGGGCAAGGGCACCATGCCCAAGGGGTTTGTTTAAAATTTTTTTTACTTCTTCAATGCAAAATTAAGCAACTTTCTAAATTTCCCTTTATGAAAGGTTTTTTTATTGTTTCCAAACAATTTAAATAACGATTAGATGAAAAATTTCCCTTTTGATAGGCCATTAAAGTCTATGGTGGGAACACCCTTTTACATGCCATAAGCGCCACCTAGTGGTGACTGTAGACTGAGAATTTTATCATATTTTTTTCTGTAGGATATTTGGAGCTTTATGTCAGAGAATGAGACCTTACTATAAAGATATATGAAGAAGCTAATCGGCACGGGAGGTAGGAGGCATCAGGGGCTTAGAGGTGGACATTCCCTATTGCGGGTGGCTTCTGACCTTTGACTCACACTGGGTTTTGGGGTCGATCACACCTCACCGCACTCCACATGTGGATATTAAACTAATGAAAAGTATTCATTTCGTCTTCAGTTTTAAGTTTATGGCAGTCGAAGAGGTGGAGGAGACGTCTTGTAAATCGTGTGTCACGTCTGTCATTTTCTTCTCTTTCATTGGCAGTACATAACATGTTGCACTATGTTCATGTATAGAACTACTGCATGGTGAAAAATAAACGTATGAAGCTTCTTGGTTCTTGCTTTGTCCACAGTTCATTGACCATTGATGGCAGAGCTCAGTCCATCTCTCTATATATACTAGCACATCTCAAAAAATTAGAATATCACTGAAAAGATCATTGATATCGATAATTTAAGTCAAATAGAGGAACCCATATATTGTATGAATGACAAGGTTTAATAGAATACATGTGTGAGCCCTATAATAAATAAAAAAATAGTCCTGGGGAACCCCTTTAATTTTCACATTTTTTTGAGATGCACTAGCACATGTGAATACTACCACATACAAGGAAGCTAGCTACTGGGGAATGTAATCATTGGCAATCATTTGCTAATGCATCTTAAAAGATTAACTCCTTAACGACCGCCCACCCACCGTCTGTTGACGTCGCGGCATTTCAGGTCGTTCCTCTGCAGCGACATCTTTTGGCGTCGCTGCAGACATCGGAGTTTGCAGCTCCTGACGCTGCAGCAGCGCTGAGATCGGTGCTGTACTACACAGCCCTGATCCCAGAGCATCTCCTGCAAGCGCCGGGGAGTGGGGGATACCTCCAGTGCTTAAACCCTTTGATTGCCGCAGTTCGTCACCGCAGCAGAATCAAAGGGTTTCCCTGCTCTGTCGGGTGATCGGGACACCCGTGACCCACAGAGCCCGGGGGAACGGCTACACAGTCAGCCCTGGGAACCGAGAGTAGCCCCAGGGCTGTCTGTGTAAGAAGCCAGTGATCTGTGCAGACTGTGTGCTGTCCTGATCACTGCCTGTGTCAGACTGACACATGTTATAATGTATTAGCATATATGAATATGCTAATACATTACAAAGTATTAAAAAAAAGTAACAGTTCTCCCTTAATGTGATTTAAAAACAAAAATTAAAAAACATAAAAATTTTAAAAAAAAAAGACAAAAAAAATAATAAAATAAAAATAAATATTTAATAAAAAATAATTGTGCATACATTACACACAAAAAAACACACATATTAGGTATCCACACGACCGTAATAACCTGTAAATTAACAACAATTATTTAATGGAAATGTGAATGGCGTAAAAAAAACAAAAAACATTTTTTTTAAAAAAATTAAAAAAAATTCTGCAATTATTTATAAGTGAATTTAAACTATTCCCCCATAAAGTACAACTCGTCTTGCATAAAACGAGGCCTCACACAACTGCGTCATTGAAAAAATAAAAAGTTATAACTGTTGAAACGCAAAAACTAAAAAAAATGTGCTAGTCGTTAACTACTTTTCAGGCCTGGGCTGAAAGTAGCAAATCTGAAAGCAGTGTTGATTACAAAACTCCAAGCCTTCTAGTGTATACAACATCTATTCGGCTTCAGGGTTACAGACTTGAATAGGCCCCTGCCTGGTTGCTGTGAAAGAAAAAAAGTTTGGTAGGTCCCAAACCAGAATTCTCTAAATCTTGTCTCCATCTTTAACCGTAATTGAAACTCTAAGTTAGAGTTGCTTAAAAGTTTTTAGAGGGGATTAATGTACTAGTCCGACAACGCTACACTCACGCTGTGGCCCTAACTTCAAGTCCACCCTCCCATCTGATGTCACTTCCAGTTACCATATCATTGGATTTATGGTAAAATAATCTGAAGTGACGTTGGATGGAAAGTTGGACCAGAAGTTAAGTCGCAACAGGAGCTTTGCGTCATTAGACTTAGCTTAAAGGGGTTGTCTCGCTACAAAGATTAGCTTTCAACATGTAGGGAACACTAAATAAATATGTTTTCCAAACATATTGCGTTGTACATTTTTTTTTTGCTAAGGAGCTACATGTGATTTTATCACCTTCTGAGCTCTGTCTGGTTCCCCAAGTGACCGACCCGTGTACTCCTTCTTCCCTGCTGTTTTTTCTATCTGATAGCAGGGAGTGATGTCATCACACAGGTTGCAGGCAGCACAGAACTCCAGACAGTGAGAGCTTGTTTGTTATCTGATCTTTCAGACAATAGAAAGCAATTACTGCTGTTTACTTTAACTCAGAAGCTTCCCTGGTCCTGACAGCATGAGATTTATCTAATTAGCAGAAGTCTAAATACATAGAGCTCATATGCTAATTACAGACAGCTTGACCAGGAAGTGACAGAGCCAAGCAGCATTATTTCATTCATGTGCCCTATGAAACTTTGAGATGAGACAACCCCTTTAACTCTAACTTAGGGTTATGGTTCTATTTGATTTCTTGGCAATTTTCATTTTGTGTTTACAGCTTCCATGCAGACCTTCATGTCTTCAGGGTTACAGACTTCAAACTATAGACGTCCGCAGGGACGTAGCTACAGAGAGTGCAGAGGTAGCAGTCTCCACAGGGTCCTGCAGCCCGAGGGGGGCACAAAAGCCCTTCTGCCACATTAGAAGACACCAGCACTGTAAATGGTGCATGGTAACTGGGGGGTCCCATTTCACTTTTTGCACTAGGACCCAAGAGCTTGATCTTACGTCTTTGTACTTTTTTTCCGAAAAACTTACAACATGCGCAATCTTCTGCCCGGTTTTCAGGTAGAAGTTGTGCAATTCAGTGGTTATAGGCGACCGCGAATCTGCAAACCATGGACAGAACCGTCACCCAAAACCATCAAAAGATGATAAAATACCGGCCAGAATCTTAAACATAATCCAACTGTCATTTTACATATGCTGTGTGAACGCACCCTAGGGATATGCTCTAATGGTGTATTTTGCACATTGTTTTTGGGGCTGTCTTTGCACGTTTACCGCGCCAAAAAAAACGTCTAAAGAGCCTCCAAAATGCCCCCAGTTCATTTTCATTTTTTGCCTATGGAAAACAGTCGTTGTTCACACTACATAATTTTGACGCTGTGTTTCCGTGCATTTCCCACACGGCTTTGGATGTTGTTTTGGATGCTGTAAAAGAAGTGTCAAGTCAATTCTTGTAGTGTTTTCAAAGCTGAAAATCCCTATAGAAATTATTGAAAAAAAAAATAAAAAAATAGAAAATGCAGCACTCAAAATCCTCGTCACTGGGTGCCAGTGGAACAGTCCTGACAAAGACCTCCAATATAGACGTAGAATAATCCACAGCACTCCAAAAAATCTTCATAAACGTGACAAAATTTATTCACCCATGGCAGTGCAACGTTTCAGTCCTTCTTTAGGACCTTTTTAACGGATGAACAACTTAAATTATTGAACAAGGGGTTATCATACTGTCCTTCTGCAAAAATGGATTGGTTTCAATTTGAACTTGATTTACAGCAATTTTTCAGGCGTTTAAGACTAAAAGTGTGGTTTCATGAAAATAAATTTATTGAAGGTGAAATATGTAATGATTCTGAATTAATGTTTAAAACATTTGATTTACATGTGAAAAGTGCATTTACTCCTCCTACTTCATCACATGCTATTGACACCTTTTCTGATTTGGTTAAAAAAGAAATTGCCAAGTTAAGAGATTCTGATAGGGGTATTATGTATCCTAATATAACTAGAAAGGAGATGGATGCTCTTCAAGAACTAGTATCCAACTGTAATCTGACAGTCAAACCGACAGACAAGGGGGGAGCGACGGTGGTTATGGATACCTCAATGTATCTCAAAGAAGTGTATAGACAACTAAGGGATGAAACAGTTTATAGGGAATTGAATGCGGATCCTAAAAAAGAGTTGTTAGAGAAAATCAGGAAAGTCCTAAATGATGGCTTGAGTAAGAATTTGTTGGATAAGAAATTATTTGATTTTCTGATGGTGGATTATCCAAATACCCCACTACTATATATGTTACCTAAGATCCATAAATCGCTGGTGGATCCCCCGGGTCGCCCTATTGTTTCAGGTCAGAGCAGTATTACAAGTAACATTTCTATATTTCTGGATAAAATTTTATCTCCATATGTTCAACAAATGAGATCTTATTTAAGGGATACTACTGATTTTTTGGAAAAAATTAAAGACATGGTAATACCGGATGATGCTATTTTAGTATCATTCCATATTGTTTCTCTGTATACATCCATAGGTCATGAGAAAGGGAAAGAGGCAGTGAGATATTTTTTACAGAAATCAGATTTTTCAGCGGAATGCAAGGAATTTTTGATGATTTTGTTGGATTTGGCTCTTACCTGTAATTATTTTTTATTTGGTGATACGTTTTATTTACAGGTACAGGGGACAGCCATGGGGTCTCTGGTGGCCCCTTGTTACGCGAATTTATACATGGCTTGGATTGAGGAGTTGTTTGTGTATGTGTCGCACCACTTTGAACGAGTTTTGGAGTGGTGGCGATACATAGACGACATATTCCTCATATGGCATGGTTCAGAATTAGATTTATTTGAATTTCATTGTTTTTTGAATAATATTGATGCAGGATTGAAATTTACCCTTACATATTCTAGGGACTCTGTACAATTCTTGGATACAAAGGTGAGCGTGAGAGATAAAAAACTACATTCTGATTTATATATTAAGAGTACTGATAGAAATACTATCCTGCGCTATGAAAGTTGTCATCCTAGACGTATGGTAGATTCTTTGCCTCTCAGTCAAATGTTGAGTGTGAGACAGATTATGGATAATGAAGATCGAGTAGATGTAGCCCTTGATAGAATGGTGAATAACTTTGTTAGTAGAGGTTATCCAAAACGTCTATTGTCAACACATAGATCTAAAGTGAAACAGTTACCCAGAAGTGAATAATTGAAAAGTAAAAAACAGGACAGTTTGGTTAGGATCCCTTTTGTGTCCACTTATAATAATCTTAGTGGAAAAATTACAGGTATTATTAATAAGTATTGGTCTATTATTCAGATGTCTTTTCAAGGCATTGATGAATTCACACATAGACCTCTTATGTCCTATAGACGCCCCAGAAATTTAAGGGATAGTCTAGTTAAGTCAGACATAGGCGGTAGGGGTGGTCCTAGACAATTGTATTTTGCAGTGTCCAGAAAGGGCTCTTTTCCTTGTCTTTCATGCATAAATTGTTCGTTTATGCAGAAGGGTGAGAGTTTTTTTCATCCCAAAACAGGTGATATCCATAAGATTGGATACTATTTGACTTGTCATTCGGATTGGGTTATCTATGCATTATGGTGCCAATGTAATCTGGTGTATATTGGTGAGACTAGATGTGATGCGAAGACCAGGATCAATCAACACAGATATACTATCAGAAAGAAAAGGCTGGATTTACCAGTCTCGAAACATTTTGTCGAAGCTGGATATCGAGACAGTGATCTCAAGTAGTGATGAGCGATTACGTTGACTATCGTCATCGGGTCGATAGTCGATATCGGCAATTATCAAGACGATTTCCGATAGTCGATAATAGAATATCGCCGATGACCATTAAAGTCTATGGGAGAGGAAAAACACCTTCGTTCTTACACCCAAACAGGGCTGGAGAAGCTGGAATTAACATCCACAACAGTCAAATGGATACGTGCTACATCTTAGGCAACACACTTAGGTTATAAAAGCCACAGAAAAAAAGTCACAGACCATTTACTATCCCTGTCTTGTACCACAGCCTGACCCTTAAACCTGCATCACCCACAAATTAAAAAGTGCCAGAAGGCAGTATTTTTGAACCATCATCTTACTTTGAACTGGACATTGAATATCCCTGTCCTGAACGCAGCATGAGCCCCAAACCTGCATGACCCCCAGATTAAAAAGTGCCGGAAAAAGGAGTCTTTTCACCACCATTTATAGTTGAACTGGACATTGACTATACCTGTCTGTACCACAGTATGACCATTAAACCTGTCTGACCCCCAGATTTAAAAAGTGCCGGAAATAGGAGTCTTTTACCACCATTTTAGTTGAACTGGAACTTGACTATACCTGTCCTGGGCCACAGCATGAGCCCTCAAACCTGCATGACCCCAGATTTACAAAAGTGCCGAAATAGGTCTATTAAAAAACCATTTTAGTTGAACTGACATTTGACTATATCTGTCCTTACGAGTATGACCATTAAACCGTCTTGACCCCAGATTAAAAAGTTCCGAAAGGAGTCTTTCAACCCTATTTTTATTGAACTTAGACATGATATATCTTCTGGCCACAGATGACCCTAAACCTGTTTGACCCACAGATCGAAAAGGGCATAGCTTTTTTTGTACAGTGACTTAAATTAGTAATTTTTTGGTAACTGACATTGTTTACAGAATTTTTTTTGGGGAAATTTTTTTATATTTTATTTTATTCCCATTTTGCTTTTTTTCAAGTGGATAACATACAACATACACCCCTCCCTGCAGTTTTTAAAGGTATTTTTTACACGTGTAGATGTGTTAATTCGTCCGCACACCCCATAAGTAATACAAATGTCCTAATCATCCCCAAAACAATTCTTAGTTGAGAAGGCATTTGCCCTCCTGGCTTCTGAGACTGATTCAGCCAATCAATTCAATGGTTTTATTTTTCCTCCAAATCCTTCTTCAGTGATTAGGGACAGACTCCCCTGGAGATCAAATTATGCGACCCCATAGTGACTACAGCCCCAGAAAATTTTAAGTCTCAAATTGGGCAAATTTGTGTCCAGCCCTGGACCCCTTTTTGACACTACTTAACCTCACAGAAATCACCTTTTACAAAATCTGATTTTTTTAGAGAAATTTGAAGCTCTCCTGATTGCCCCTAACGGTGAGAGCCAGTGCTGCCGTCAGCCATCTGTTAACACGGAGGTCCAGCTGCCAGGCCAGACTTACAGTGGGTACGGTGAGAGCCCAGGCTAGCGTCTGTCATCTATTAACACGCAGGTTCGCTCAGGCTGGAGTTACATGGGGCGGTGAAGCCCAGGCTAGCGCCGTCATCTATTAACACGGTAGAAATGCCCCTTATGACGCGGGGAACGAAAAAAATCGTGCTGAAGCAG
>JAODAL010075321.1:0-14042 GCA_025379985.1 Phyllomedusa bahiana
GGGCTTGTTATGGAGTTAAAAAACGGTGATGTAAGGGACTGACATGTGACCATTGCAGCCATAGCGGTAATGTCCTTGTTCAGAAGAAGAGGAATGTAAAAAGAAGACCAGAGAGACCCACCACTGGCATCGAAGAGTGGAGAAGGGTGAGTATAGAGTTTTGTGGATTTTTTCTAATAAGGCACCAGGAGCTTACTATTTCATTTTTATAGTAACTGGACAACCCTTATCAAGTCCTACCATCTTAATAATATTAACCATTAATATGGTTAGTATCAACTTGTCTGCCTTGTTTTACATAAATAACATGATATTGTACATGGTAGATTTAGTTCAGCTAAAGAAGCACAAAAAATGGCAATGAAGTTATGATAGATTAATCACATGACCAGCAACAGACTTAAAGAGTACCTATCACCTCCAGAGAAACCTCATTAAGTAACAGCTCTGAAGTCGGGCCAAGTCGGCACCTGACAGCTTGATGGATGATTAAGTTGACAGTTGTGTTTCTTCTGAGCTGGAAAGTCCATTGTGCAGGGGGTGGAGCCAGGAAGTCTACATCATGAGCACACTGATTTTCTCTGGGCTGCCTTGTCTGTGTGCTGCATATAACACTAGTCTGCAGTGTAATTGTGCCTGTAACTCTCTGTCACTTTCTTGTCTCAGGTGTGCTGTGCTGCTTGGCACTGTATTTGTAGACTCAGATTACCCTGTACAAGCAGCTATGCGGTCAGCTCCCCCTGCACAGTTAGTATTTTCTCAACAGAAAGAGTCCCTTAGCTCTGCTAAAAAAAGTAGAAGGTAAATATGTCAATCCATAATAATACTAGACATGAGGCCCTCTGGATTGGCTAATGACATGTGTTGTAAAAAAGTTCTTATAATTAATCTACTCACTATATATAGAAGTCTTTTATCAAAATACATATTCATAGGCAAATCAGAGTATTTTCCTCAGTATTACACGTGCGCGTACAACAACAGATTTTAACAAGGATTTCAATGCGATTTCTGCATTGATTTTGCTCATCAAAAAATACTTGTGCAAAACCGCAGGCATTGATTTTTAAATGCCAGTTCACGTTGTAGTTACACTCAGTGACTTTATAGCACAAGATTTAAAATCCGTGGCACAGAAAAAAAATATAATTTTCAGCGAATCTGATGGATCCTGCTGGGGGGGAGGGGGGTATTGAATTGTTTTTCTGTTAGGTTTAGCCCCATTACACAGAGCTATATGTACCCCAAAATTGTGGTATTAAAAAATGAAACTCGATTGGAAAAAAACAAGCCCTCATATGGCTGGTTCGACTGAATCGGAGGCGAAGAACCCTTCTGTACATGAAAATCCTCAGCAAAAATCCAAGGTTTGGCCCAGATTTCTGCCGAGGAAACCACATCAGAATTTCATCGGACCTGTGAACATACCATTACAGGAGAACATGTTTTACTTTCATTTTTTCAGAGATGTGTCACAATCTGGTAAGATTTCTTCCCTTGGAGATACCAATTGTGTAGGGGGAGCTGAGATCAGAGATGTTTGCATAGGGTTAATCTCCTCAAAGAGTCTCTCACCATATATACACTGCAGCCATAGTGAAGATATTTATGTGACATGGTTTACCTGTTCCAGCTACCCTTCTCCTTCCAAACAAACAGAATCCATCTTACAAAATTGCTGCTAGTGTAATAACATCCAGCATGAAAATAGCATCACATACGTCCACTGTGTACACCTGCTGCAAATTTACATGCCCCCCATGCACAGCAGGAAGTTTAACAAAGCTGTAAATATAGTGATCCATATCTTGCTTTGAGGACTCCGACTTGGCCCACAATTCAGTTCCCTCTCTCTATAGTGAAAAGGGCCTGACACTTTATATTTTTCGAAATTACAGGTAAAATGCTTTCATTTTTCTAATTAAACATATTTGAGAAAGTGTTTATATTTTATTCTTCTGTGACTTCTCTAGAAGTCATAGGTCCTCTTTAACCCCTTAACGACTTTGGGCGTATGAGTACGTCCCAGGGCCGCTAAGGGGCTTTGCAGGGGGATCGCTCCGCGACCCCCTGGCACAGCTGCCGGGTGTTAGCGGCTAATCACCGCCTAAAACCGACAGTAACAGAGCGTCGGCGGGTGGCTCCGCCCGCTGGCGTGTTTAACCCATCCAGACAGGAACTGGCAAAGATGGCCGCGGCGTCTAATGAGGAAGAACGCAAGATCGGTGCCTCCGCCACCCGATCGTTGCGCGGTCATCGGCACCGGCACAGCTATTGTTGCGCACGATTACTGACGACATCCGGGGTAGTTCGGGTCATGGTGAGGGAGCCTTGTGTGAAAGGGCTCCGTCACTTACCCTGGCCGGTGATTTGCCTCCACTTCCCGTCCGCAGGACAGGAATGTGAGGGAAAACGCCATCTTTGTACCCCCTAATGCATTGCCAATGCAAAATGCATTAGGTTGTATTAACAATCGCGCCCTAGTGGTCAAGCACCATAGGGGGACTAAAGCTTACAGTAAAAAAATAAAAATAAATAAAGTTTTAGTGCCAAAAAAAGAAAATAAAGTATTAAAAGTTTCAAAAATCACCGCCCTTTCACCATTTTACAAATAAAAATCATTGTAGAATAATTAAATAGTTACACATATTGGTATCGCCGCGTCTGAAAAAAGTCAGATTATAAAAAATATAACATCCATTTATCCCGTACGCTGACACGTAGAAGAAAAGATATAAAATCCAACGCCAAAATTGCATTTTTTGGTCATTTTTACGGTTCACTCAAAAAATTGAATAAATATGATCAAAAATATCATTCCAACACAAATCAATTCTAAAAAAATAACACTTCCTCTCAAAAAAAAATTACCCATCCTACTAAGTTTATAACTACCCTCCCCTAACAATTAATCCCCCATTTATACGTCTCCCAAAACCCCAACTCCCCATAAATTCCAAAAAAACATTTTAACCCATATACCCCCCCATATAATTTATTTACCTATTACTTTTTTTAAAATTTTTTTTTTATAAAACCCACCCAACACACCCACCCCCAACAACCCACATCGTTGTTGTTGGGGACCCGCCATGGAAATTTGTGTGAATGGTACCAAAACATTAACGGAAAACCTACATGTTTGAAAATACCAGATGCGTAACAACTGAGAATACAGATAACAAATTATATTTACCGAAGATTGAATGTTAAAAGCGAAAACCCCCGCCAAAATAGAAAAATACATTTTTGTTCACAATTTTGTACCACTTGGAATTTTTTTGCAGGTTTCCCAGTATATTCTATAGTATAGTGAATAATACATTAGAAAGTACATCTTGTCCCGCGAAAATAAAAAGCCTCATGTGTCTATGTAGTGGATTAAAAAGTGAAAATAAGGTATGGCTTTTCAGAAGTGCTGTGAGGATGGTGAAAAAGAAGTGCTGTCAATCAAAGAAAAAAAAACCCTTAAGGGGTTAAAATGCGGCTTGGGTTTCATTATGGTGTTCATTTTAACATCAGAAAAAATACATTGTGGATTTAGAAAAGAATCTATAGAAGAGCTTCTGAGAAAGGACTATCTACAAGCAGCAGATTTGTTGCTGAAAAATCTTAGACAGTTGCATTAATCTGAATGGGGCTTGCAGAAATCCATGCAAATACTGCCCCATTTAGAAGTATGGGATGGATCTTCAGTAAAAAGGAACACAATTCCGGTATATGGTGAATAAGTAGATAAAAATTATACAGAGCCTCTTGCTGATCTCTAGATTTACAGATATGTTTTATTTTTTTTCTTTGAATCCCATGTAGGATGTTGCATTTCTGATCATGCTTTGGTTAACCAGCATTGCCAGGACCTTAACCTCTTAAGGCCAAGTGATTTTTTTCATTTTGTTCATCATCGTATTACAAGATCCATAACTTGTTTATTTTTCTGTCGAACCAGCCATATGAGGGCTTGTTTTTTTCCAGTCGAGTTTCATTTTTTAATACCACAATTTTGGGGTACATATAGCTATTTATTGATTTATTATTACTGTTAAGTCCGACCAGGGGACTTAAAGGGGTTGTCTCACTACAAGGACTGCTTTTTATGTTAAAGATCTTGCAAAAAAAGTCGATTTGCTCAATATGTGTCCTTACCCAGTGTCCTTCCTATTCCGAGATATCCCCTCTTGTATGGACTGCATCAGCTCCCCAGGTCGCTATAGCTACAGACCAGGGGCGTAACTAGAGAAGCCAGGGCCCCAAAGCAAACTTTTGGATGGGGTCCCCCCCTCCCCGTCGCCCACCTCCCTGACCACGACCATGTACCAGGACATGCTGTTAGATAATGTAGATAATACAAGGGGCAAATACCTCACCATTAGAGATGGGCGAATTTCCCGAAATTCGTTTCGTTCACTTCGCCGAATTTCTCGGCCAAAAATAACTTCTATTCCGAATTACTTTCGGCATGAATCACGTTAAAAAAACAGCTTATTTCCAGGCTGCACAGACGCCTGCAGGGGTGCTGTTTATAGAACGAGCTTTGTGCCATGCTTAAATATGCAGAGGGAGCTTGGTTTGCAGTCTTTCTACAAGTTGTGTTTTAGTATGACATGCACATGACTGCCGCTGCTCCTTAGTATCGGCTTCACTATAAAATTCCCCTGGGCACTTAAGAGGGCAAAATGACCAAAAAACTCAAGCGGAATGTGCCTGATAAAGTCATGGCAGCGACCAGCTGGAAATAAAAACAAGCTTGAGAGCTCAGGGTGGCAACATCAGTGACAGAGTGTGGAGTGACGGCGGCCGAAGGCCACTAGCAAGGCATGAGGTCTAGAGACAGTGGACATGACATTCTGGAGGGTGGCAAAAACAGGAGTATGGCCAAAAGAGTGGCACAATGACACAGTGTTGGAGTTGACGGCATCAACCAGCAGCAGCAGCCATGACAGTCAGACCAGTGGCACATGACAGGAGTGGTGTAGGTCAAGGCGAGCAGCAGAGCATGAGGTCAGGACCATTGGCACAATGACTATTTGGAGGTGGCAAAAACATTTCTGATCCAATGTTGTTGGTGTGCCTGGGCAGCAAGCACATTCCAACCCATGTGCACCGTAAAGGACATGTACCTGGCCCTGACGTAGCTTTACAGCTCCAGACGTCTCACGATGCCGTGCACCTTGGAAACAAATGATAAGGTCAAGGGAACCGGTACCACTTCTGTTTCTACATATTTATGAAGTGCTAGGGTACTGCATTTTGGGGAAAAGAAATTACGGCTTGGGAACTCTCCATCTTGGCGCGGCAGAATCCATTAGTTCTCTGAATGGTGGCAGAGTCCACCATTTGGAAAGGGAGGGACTGCAGTGTACCAACAACTTGGACAGGAGCACAGTCAGCTGCTGCAAATTAGGATGGTTGGACACAATACTGTTGTCTCTTTGCGCGAATCGCCTCGCTGAACGGACATGCTGGCTCCATGGAGCTAGCGAGTGCGCATCTGGGACGGGAGATGATGTCAAAGAGAAAACAGCTACCTTCTACGCAGAGGTAGGTGGAGCCTTGGAATGCTGTCAATGGCATGCATGCCAACTGGGCCTGCTGCTTGCAGCTGAGGTAGGATGGACAACAACATCCTGAGCCAGTTTCTCCCAGGCCACTGGTGGTGAAGCTGCATGTGTTGCCGCAGGGCCGTGTGCTCATATGTTAGCTCACCTATGCGCCGCGCTTCACTTTTCTGCCCACAGAATTTCTCATATACCCTATTCGGCTCCTCCAGGTGTATTAGCAAAGTAAATGCCATCACCACGATAGTAGATGATTTTACCCGCCAACCGCTCCGCAACTGAGTAACTACTACAGATCGCGTGCCTCGCTGAGCCACTGTGCCGCTACTTTCTTGGACCTGCGAAGTGGGTTTTCTACCCCGTGGCCGCTGTGCTCCCGACCCTCACACTGCTTGCTAACCTCTGCTGGAATACGGCCACACTCAACTCAGCTTGCTGGGGGGTGTTGGCTGCGCCGGCCTGACTGACGCGCAAGCTGAGTCTCTACTGTCTCCTGTCGATGATGAAGCCTTGCCCTCACCCGGCTCCAAGTGCGGTCGGTACATCATCATCAATTTGTGTTTTCATCGTCCACTGCTGTCCTGCATCACTGGTTCTTATAGTATGCAGAGGCTGACCTCCCACAACATGAGACCTCCCATGCCACTCGTCCACACTATACTTTGCCGCATACTGCAAGAAAGCAGGGGATATTGGCCCCCCCCATTTCTTCGCAGCGAAGATGTAGCTGCTGACTGGCCCTCCTCAAATTGTTCATCTCGCTATATACGGGCGCTGAGCCAAGACCACATAGTAGATCTCTGGTGAGGAACCTCGGATGGGAAGAGGGGGGTTGAGGAACAGGTTGAGGGCCGATGACCCGCTCCCGGGCCATGCCAAACTAAGGTTGTAGCTGAGTTCCCACGACTTGGCCTGCGGGTTGTCAGATGGATAGTGGAGGGAAGTGGATGACTAGTCAACAAATCAAGAACATTGGGTTGCTGAAACCAACACAACGGACAGCTTAGGATGACAGCCGGAAGTTGTGGCCTCTCACCGAGTGACCCACTGCTGCGACGTCCCCTTGACGTGAGCTGCGACAGGGCCTGCTCAGGAATGTTTGTGCCCACTTGGCACTCAGCATGGTGGAAGAGCCTGCCGTCCTCTCTGATCTGACCATACTGTTTAGTGTTCTAAAATGTACAGACACTGTTTGATGAAGGATATCTGTATTATGATAGAATTCATACCTGTTATTTGTCTCCAAATGAACCCACTAAACAAGCTTGGGTAAACCTTGGACATAAATCGCGCTCCACAACATGGCCAGGAAAAAATTGACTTGTATGTGCCATTTAAAAACTCTGTGTATTTTACTGAATGTAAAAAGGCACCAAACAGGCTTAATTAACTGTCGGATATGATTATGCTACAGAATTTCTCTGTGGCGGGTGAAAAAGGAAAGGTTTTTCTTTTACAGAGTACAACTACAGAAAAATACTTAGTTTAACCCTTGGATGTAAATTGGAAAAGAATTGGAGCGCCACACAATACTAGCTTTTGTAGCGTGAGTTTACTTTGGCGTATTTTTAACCGTACACAACAAGAGAAAATTGTAATTAACCTTCACTTGTGAATTATGCTTAGAAAATTTTATTTTTGGTGGTGAATAAAGACGGTTTCTTGGAGTCTCCACAAAGCAGACAGAAAAAACAGCGCTTACTGTAACCCCTCTGGATGTAAATTGGCAAAGAATTGGAGCCAGCACACAAACTACGAGCTTTGTAGCGCTGTTACAATGGCATATTTTTGACGCTACACAAAACCAAGAGAAAAAATTGTATTATCTTTCGCTTGTTGAATTATGCTACAGGAAAATTGTATTTTTTGGCGGTCGGTGAAAAAGACGGCTTATTCTTTGTCACCACTGCAGAAAAAAACAACGCTTATTAACCCCTGGATGTAAATTGTGCAAAAGAATTGAAGTGGTATTTGTATTGTAAAGACATTGTTTCTTTAACCCCTTAACGACCTTGGGCGTATCCATACGTCCAGGTCGTTTGGGGGTTCACGCACTGGACGTATGGATACGTCTGAGGATCGCGCGAACTCTAAAGCAAGAGTTCGCGGCGATCGGCGCCGGAGGGTGTCAGCTGTATATTACAAGCTGACATCCTTGCAGCGTCGGCCCCGACCCCGGATCGCTCGGGGGGGGCCGGTAAACCGTAATTATCGCGGACAAGTCGGTCGCAATAATAAGAGAGACGCAGGAGGAGACGCTACCTCTGCAGCACGAGCTCTGGTCAAAGGCCAGGCAGGGCAGCGCAACGGAATCGAGGCGATCCGTGCAGCTCCTGCTCCTCCTTACAGACACCAGGAGGCAGAGATGCCTTCCGGGTTGTCAGTGACGTCACGACGCAGCGGCCGTGGCCCTGTGGGGCATGACGACATCGTGACTGACAGTGTCATAGGAACAGTCATAGGACAAGCTATGTTACTGATTCCGTATTGAATGAGATGATCTAAAGATCTCTCATTCAAATCCCCTATGGGTGAAAAGTAAAATAAAATGTGAAGGGAAAAATGAGAAAAAAAATAATAAAAAATAAGTTGAAAAAAACAAGTAAAAACAAACACGAAAATTAAAGTAAAAATACGTACACCGACCTTTTCCCCTTTACAAACGCCAATCGCCCAAAAAAAGATGCAAAAATAAATGTAAAGTTACCCATAATTTGGTATCGACGCGTGCGTAATGACCTTGCCCCTATAAATCGCTGTCATGGTAATTAAACCCGTTACAGTGAACGCCGTTAAAAAAAAAAACAAAAAACAATCAGGAATATTAAGATATTGTTCATCCCGCCAGCACATAAAATGGAATAAGAAAGCGATCAAAAGACTCCTATAAGACTCCAAGTTGTGTACCAATTCTCAAATGTCATGTTCATCGAAAAAAAAAGTCCTTATAAGCTCTGTATTACGGAAAAAAATAAAATATGTATAGCTTCTCAGAAAGATAGCGATGCATAAATATTGTTTCTACTACACTAAAACAACTTTGTATCTTTTTTTTTAAGTGCATTCAACATAAAAAAAAACTATATAAATAGGGTGTTCGCCATTATATCGTTAAGCGACCCAAAGAGTAAAGCGCTACCTTTTCACGGATACAGGTCGATTGGTGAGCCCTTGTTAATCACAATATAAAGTGATAAAAAACACTACTAGGATTGCCAGTATTTCTTCACCTGGACTCCAAAAAATGGATTTAAAGCAATCAAATTAGCGTTGTCACCCAAGAAAATGATAATAATAAAAACTGTTCAACTCCTCATGAAAATAACTATTCCCTACACGTGTACTCACTAAGCACAGAATAATTTTCAAAAGTTAGGCTCTCTAAACTATGGTGATGCTCAAATACGTTATTTTTCTGTGTTTTGATAAAAGTGTTTTTATTGTATAAAATGCAGTAAAACATAAAAAAATATGACAATATTGGGATCGGTGTAATCGTATTGACCGGACCTGAGTTAAGAGCTACCATGTTCATATATACCGTACAGTGACGCTATAAAAATTAAAAAATAAAAAAAAAACACTACCAGATTGCTGTATTTTGTTCAAACGTATCTCACAAAAACCTTAATAAAAAGTGGAAAATAGATCATATGCACCAAAAAATGTACAATAAAACTTCAAACTAATTCCCCTAAAAAACAAAGCCCATACACAGCTTTGCACACAGCAAATAAAAAAGTTTATGGGGCTGTCAGAATAGGACAACATAAAAACGCAATTTTTTTTATAGACTTATATCTCTGTGTAAAAAGTAATAACAGAAAAAAACTATATAAAGATTATATCATTGTAAGTGTACCGACCCACATAGTAAAGTTTCACATAGTTTTACAGACTGCACGGAGGAATGCTTAAAATTGAACTAAAAAAACAATGAAATGAACTGCAGTTTTTCCCCCCATGTTTCATTGCCATTGCTAAAAAAAACTATGGAAACACTCTGTGATCCAAAAATGACAGTACTCCCCTGGATGAGATGCCTGAAGGTGTTGATCCCAAAATGGGGCGACTCTCTGTGGATACTGTTTTCGCTGTTCTGCTAACTTTGGGGGCTTTGCAAATGCGACATGGCCCCACCACAATCTGCTGTTCTAAAAGATACAAATAGCGGCTCTACCTCCCTGTCATATCGCCTGCCCATTGCCGCTACCAAACAGCTGTTTACACCCACTATAGTAGGGTATGCCAAACTTGGAAGAAATTGCAGTTAACCAATGTTTTACGGTTCTTTTTCGCCTCAGGACTCCTTGTATATTGTGAGTACATTGTTAGCTAAAATTGCAGCTTATTGTAATAAAATATTTTTTTTACTTTTCCACTAGCCCTTTTATGCTGTAAAAAAAATTTGTGGAATCACCTCGTGGGGTCTATTATACTCCAATGCACCCCTGGAATATATTCCTTAAGGGTTGTTGTTTCCAATATGTGGTCTATTTAGGGGGTGTTTATTTAGTTGTATGCCACCTTAGGGTGGTCCCCAAACTGAAATGGCGCCTAAATAAAAAATTTCGATATTGAAACAGAGAGACCCAGAGTCCGGGTAGGTGGCTCCTCCTATTCTGGTGGCTTATGGGTGAGCCAAATAATGCACTAGGGCCACATATTGGAGATTCTCGTGCAAAACGAGTAGACTGGGGAATTGATATTAAGTTGCATTTACTAGTCACATTTTACGTATTCCAGTAATAATGGTAAATATTGAAATCTGCAAAAAAAAAAGTGGAAATGTTTGAAATTCACTCCACTTTGCTTTAATTTCTGTGAAATATTTAAAAGGTTATTCAAACTTCCTACATAGTGTGTGTAAAAACGTTAAGGGGTCTAGTTTATAGATGGGCATCTGTTATGGGGGTGATTAACATGGCAAGGGCCCCTCAAAGCCACGTCAAGACTGGAGTGGTCCCTAAAAAACTGTATAATTGCAAATTTCTGATATTGTGAGAAGATTCACTATCTAACATTTCTAAGCGCCCTTAATGTCGTAAAAAAAAAAAAAAAGAACCCCCAATTTAAAAAATGATGCCAACCTATAGTGGACATATGGTAGATGCTAGTTATAAAACATATTTTGTGGTGAATAATTATCTGTCTTGCACGCAGAAATTTTGCAACTTTCAAGAATCGTAATTTTTCCAAATTTTCATGAAATTTGTGATATTTTTCACAAACAAACAGGTTTGTATGGATAAAAAATTTCTTACTAACTTAAAGCACAATGTGTCACGAGAAATACAAATCTCTGAATCACATTGGATAGGTAAAAGTGTTCAAAAAGTTTATTTCTCACATAAATGGGGACACAGGTCAGATTTCTCAAAAATAGGGCTGATGTCAGGAAGGTCAAAAATCAGGCCCTGGGTCCTTAAGGGGTTAAATGATACAACTGGATACTGGCTTAGATCCCCCCTTGGATATTGCAATGTGACTGTGAGAGGATAGCTCTTAAAATGTATATGCAGATGCAGAGGGGCGCACAGTGGAATTCAGATCCAATACCCAAAAAATCAGAAATAGAACATTAAGAGAAGCAGTCTCTGAGACAAGCTTGTGGCCACACCACAAAAATCGCTGTATAAAAATCAGTTCTCAGTTAAGAGCGTATCACAATCAGTCGCAGCCGATAGACACCTTCCAAGATGAGCACAGTGGAGGAGTATGGAGCATCCCGCAGCGTCGCGCCCCGGGCACGCTATATAGGTGCGGTGACGTCACAGAATCCCACCGGGGTCTCTGATTGGCTTAATCTCTGATCACATGTCGTGCAGGCTAGGCCCCTTTCTTCCTCCCAGAGTGCTTTGCTCATCCATGTAGCGCCATGTAGCTCGCAGCCATTTTATCAAATGGAGAAAAAGCACACTTCGCGATACCGAAGTTTCCCCAGACTGTCGTCCTTCGTTTAGAACTGAAGTTTTCCTGAAATTCTAAACGAATTCCACTACGTTAGAATCAATTCGCCGCCTCTTCTAGTTGCGCAATGTTTAAATCTTCATGCTTAACAATAAGGGCCATTCAGGTATGAAAAAAGCAAGAGGAACAATAATACTAAGAATAATCTTTATTCAATATAGCAGCCAACATATTCTCAGCAATTTGAACATTTGGAAACAAGATTTGATTCAATCTGACATAAAATACGACAGAGTAAAGAGATGGTTGTGGGGGATTTTCTTTATGCGGAGACACAAGGTATCATCGTCCTCTGTTATATAGTTGGGTAATGTGGTATTGATCCCACAGACTCCATGTTCTCTCTGAATTCTAACCCCCAATTTCTCATTTATGTTCCTTCAGTTTGAAAGAAAAATCGGAGTGTTTCGGTATACTGTTGCTGGTATCTTGAAATACAAGTACAGCTTTTTGCTGTATGTCTAACGTATCCATTCTGGCAACAAATACCTGGCAGATGCTTGAGAAGTAAAATCAGATAGATGCAAAGATATTTGCACAATCTCATCTAATCATTTCTAGAAACTCCAAACCAAATTGGTTGATCCAAAAGGGTTTCTACCTATGTGGGTCCCATCCGTGTCGAGTTTGTAACTTTGTGGAAGTTGGTAAATTCTTTCAGAACAGTTCCCATACGAGACAATTTGCAATTAAGGAATACATAAATTGTAATGTTCTCACCCTGTTATATATTTAACCGTCGTTGTGTTGCTTGCAATGCGCTCTTTATGTGTGGGTTAGCACCACAAGGAGGGAGGAAACTGAAGACCCGTATACTAGAACATCTCAATGACATCACTAACACTGCTCCTAGGAATAGGTCTCACCTTTCAAACCATTTTAGGGCATGTGACACGGAAGGAATTTTTGCCATCTTAGAGTTATGGGTATTGAGAGAATACATAAACCCAAACGAGGAGGGGATATCAACCATATTTTACACTATAGAGAAGCCTTTTGGATTCTCACGTTAGAAAACCACAGTGTACGCAATATGATTAAATTGAAACGAGAGTGGATGCGCTTCACTATGGATTTATCTTTCTCCAAGTGGTGGTTTTGAATTATATGGTTGGTGTTCTTTTTCTCTGTCTCCTTTTCCTTTCTATGTATTTTTCTGTTTTTACATTCATGTATTTACACACTTAATGCATTTTAATATTTTTTGGGTTATTTTGTGTTAATTTTTGTCAGGACTAGGCTACACCTGTCTTATGTAGTTTATTTGTTTTTGGTACAATATACTCATGCAGTGCGTTTTTGTATAATTCAGTGTATTTTCAGATTTTCCTTTTTACCAGACGGATCATTCGTGCCTGGTTTTCTGCAATCTATTATACATGCCTGCATGTAAACTCCCTGGATACCCGTGGCGTCCCGTAAGTCCGGGGCCCGTGTGGACGTGCGCGTGCGCTCCGATTGGTTGTTTGTTGCTGACGGGGCTCTCAGCATCCCAGAGGCTTCCGGCCTTGACTCGTGCATGCGCGCGTGGCTCCTGGCGTCCCGGAACTCGGGGACATCTGCCGGTTACCAGGGGAGGTCCTTGAAGACAGGTGAGCCTACCTTTTGTCTTGTTCTGCCTGTATATAAAGAGTGTATATCTATCGTAGCCCATGCCATGATTAAGGGTGAATTGCCACCGGAAACGCGTCGGCGCTAACTGAGGGTTTCGTTTGTGCGATGCTGTGAAGTTGTTGCAACATGTTTTTAAAGGATCTATAATAAATATATTGGATTTTATTAAACTACCGGGAACCGCTGTGCCAATTTTCCTTGCCTTGAATTTACAATACATCTTGCTGTGGATGGGACACGTGCGGATGCCAAACCCAAGGGGTGGTGAGCTGGCTAATTTTGTTTGTTTGCTATAATAAAAGGTGCCTCTGACAGCCCTGTGTTATGGAGAGAAAGACTGTCAATATTGCCAGCCAAATGTTTTGCTCACCACTATTGTATGAGATTCAATAAGTTTTCATACATTTCTGTGACTAAACATCACTTACATACGGGGGGCGTGGCTAGGCTATGGCTGAGTGAGGACGCACATTGCTTGAGCTCCTCGTTTCTCAGCATTGTACCGGGCCGATTTGCACTTAAAATGGGAAAGGTCGGCAAGAGGCAGAAGCCCAGACTCGCCCTCCGCTCCGGTTCCACGCAGGGTGAGATAGGAGCCTTCTTCTCCCCAGCACGGCTATAAAATGCGCTCTCTGCAGCCGGGCTTGAAGCACCACAAGATGGCCGCCGCCTCGTGCTGCGCCTGCCACACGCTCCAGACGGAACGGTCGACCCCAGGGACTCTCGGCGCGCAGCTCCATCGCCACAGGAGAGCGCCCGACACGGCCCGACCTCCTCCTCACCTGCGGAGGTTCACAGCTCCGGACCGCGGCCGAGCCTGCAGACATCGGAGATCTGGTGCAGCAGTCCCGGTCGGCGGGAATCCCAGGGAGACACAGCCCCATCGCCACAGCCGCAGGA
>JAODAL010075322.1:0-14041 GCA_025379985.1 Phyllomedusa bahiana
GTTCAAGATCCCCACCGGTCCCCTTTAAGGCAGTAAATGTCAGACATTCCAGCCTCCTCTACTGAATCTGACACAGGCATCCACATTAACTGGAAAACGAAGAGCTATCAAAGCTGTGATGTCATCCATAAATCAAGGTGGGTAAATAAGCCGCGTCTCATAATCACATAGAAGTCAGACTGGTTGTTATTTTCATTTTATGTCAACAAGACGTAATTGTTGTATAAAGAAAGTTATGCAAGTGTTGTCTACTTAGTATTTCAGTGCCTGACCATCTTCAGTATCTAAGCCTGCTGACAGTGATTAAAAACATTCTCAATTACATCTAGAGGCTACAAACCTGTACAAACCTAGTCAAGATCATTCGTGAGAAGTGTATACAATTGTATTCATTTTGGGGTGGTTCACATGTGCGTTGGAGGTTCCATTCGGCACCTCCGTCGCATGTTCCATCAGGAATGACTGAAAGAATAGCGCGGCAATGCGAGCGACAGACACCATGGCGGAAACCAGACGGATTAATAGGGTCCGTCAGGCGCCGCGGGTGTCTGTAGTGAAACGGATCCCTAGGCGCCCGTTTTCACCTCTGCGACAAAGGTTCTGAACGGAACCTCCGACACCGATGCCAACCAAGCCTAAGCATTCAACCTGCCCTGGTACAGTGTAGCAAAATACCAGGGTGTATTGACACATAGCATGTTTGGTGCAGAATTTTCTGTGACTAAGGCCATGTTCACACGGCGTTTTTGGACGAGGTTTTCGGAGCGTTTCCTCACCCAAAACCTCGTCCAAACCACATCAAAACCTCGCCAGAAACACGCTTCTTCAGACGAGGTTTTTGACGAGGCTTTGATCAGGTTTTGATTAGGTTTTGGATCAGGCTTTGGATCAGGTTATCGACGAGGTTTTCACCCATACAAATGAATAGCCAGGACAAAAACCGCGGCGAAAACCGAGCCAAAAACACGCCAGAACCGCGCTAAAAACCGCGCCTAAACCGCGCCTACAACACGCTTCAAGACTTGACTTGACACTTCTTTTTCATTGCTTCCAAAGAAGCGCGTAAAAACCTCGTCGTGTGTGAACTACAACACGGTTTTACATAGGAATCAATGAATTGAACTGGGGGCGTTTTGGAAGCGTTTTGGATGAGGTTTTGGGCAAGGAAACGCTCCGAAAACCTTGTCCAAAACCTGGTCCAAAAACGCCGTGTGAACATGCCCTAAGGCTATGTTCACACAGTGTAATTGCGGGGCGTACAGTATGCCCCGCAATTACGCCGGGTGTTTGGGAGCCACTCTGAGCGGCGCGTACTCCCGCGATGCCGGGGGCCGGCAGCCCGCCGGCCCCATAGACTGTCATTACATGTCACTTATCTCCCGGCGCGTACCATACGATCGTATTGGACGCCCGGGGAGAGGAGGCGTAATCCATAGTTCTCTATGAGAACTATGGACTACCGTAATCTCGGTGCGCATCTTGCTCGTATTAGAGCACAAATACGGCGCAAAATGCGCACTGAAATTTGACTGTGTGAACATAGCCTTAGGGGATGTGTAGTAAGTAGAACGCTGTGACTCCTGGATGGAGGCAGCTAATGGAATGTGCTGCTAGAGCGCTAAGTGGAATCTTAGTGATAGACCCAACTACGAAAGTTGATTTGGTCTAATATTTATTAGAATTTTTCTATCACATGGAGGGTCTCATATATGAAAACTGTCTTGGTCTTAGACTTTCTTTGTTGCCCATAGCAACTCTGATTGGTTGCTATGGGCAACAAAGAAAGTCTTAGACTTAGACATTTTTCATGCATATCCTCTGGTGTATTTTCAGCGCAGACAGAGAATAAAATGTGTTGTATCCTTGTTGAAAATACTGCGCTAGCAAGTGCGGAATTTCAATGGGGAAACAACAGGGACTGTCCAAGGTGGATTTCTCTGCCTCTATACTTCAGTTAATTCTTTGCAATTGTGGACGTGCCAGAAAATGCTTCATAGTATTGGTAGCCATTGGCAGTCAATGGGGAAGTATTCTACTGGCGTTTTGGATGCTTTTTTAGGGGCGTATCGGGCGTGTGATATGCCCCAAAAGAAGCACCCAAAAACGCTGTGTGAACATACCCTTAAAGGAGTTGTCTCATTACGAGCTTTCAGCCTGTCACTGTCCCTGGTAAGTTGAACTGAGGGGCGTGTTTCTTAGTCTTTATTTTCTGCTCACTCTTACCCCTCCCATCAGCACACAGGCAGCTACGTAACTTCTATACAGAGGGGGAGGGGGTTTGCTCTCAGAGTTCACCCTGTGTGTGCCTGCCTAGGTCTGTTTCAGGAGAGGGCTGATCTAGGAGTGTAGAGAGGATATGAAGCTGTGTGCTGATTAGAGCAGGGGGATGCTTTGTGTTCCTATATCCCCTGCTTAGCTTTACAAGTCTCCACATCTCCAGCAACAACAAGGGCAGTGTTACTAAAACCCCAGGATGTGTCCCTAATACAGGAGAACATAAAGTATTCACATGCCTGATTTGTATAAAATATATAGTCACAGTTCCAAAGACATATAAAGATTTATAGTAACAGACAGGGTCACTGCTGCACATCTATTCTGTGTAAGAGCAGGAGGAAGCAGGCACACACAGGGTTAACCCAAGCAGCTCGGACACAGACACCAGAGTCCTCCTCCCCCCTCCATTTCCAGAAGCATTCTGTTGCGGAGGGGTTTCTCTGCTCCGACCTGTCTTCAAAGGTGATGAGTCATTCAGACCTGACAGCCAGTAAGATAAGATCAACAGGTCGGCTACTATAGAGATTTGAGAACTGATGAGTAATACAAACAGGGCAGCTCAAAATCAGTAAGAAAAATTTGTAATGAACATATATTGCAAAGCTGCTTGTTTTTTAAAGATCTTTAAATTAAAACCCAATCATTGTAGCGAGACAACCCCTTTAAGCTTAGTCAGAAGTTTTGTTTGGGATCTGTTTCATACTGTCGGTTCACATATCATGATCAGAACATGTTTAAAGGGTGCCCACGACTTCAACGTGGTCTCAATCGGGCAGTCCTATCCTACTTTACCCCTCAATCGAGCCAATCAGGCTTCTCACTGGGTCACCGACCTCCATTATTCAGAGAGAAAAAATAAAAAAACACCCAATTTATTTTTTCTCTCTGAATAATGGAGGTCGGTGACCCAGTGAGAAGCCTGATTGGCTCGATTGAGGGGTAAAGATAGGATAGGACTGCCCGATTTGAGACCACGTTGAAAGTCGTGGGCAGCTTAAACATGTTCTGATCATGATATGTGAACCCAGAGTTCAAAGTGTTTTTCATGTATATAGATAGCATAAATGCTTCTTTAGGGGTTTCGACGTAGTGTATTGCCCTTTTTGCAGAAATGTCCGCTGGTGGCGGTCTGTGTGTGTACAGTATAAATACATGGTGCCGCAGCCCCGCCAGTGGCACCCAGGTTTGCATACGTTTTTTTCAGAAATGTTTTTGTGTGCAGAAACATACTTATACTTGGGGTACATTGAAAAAATTTTTAAACCCATATGGAAAGGAAGGGGTGCTTCCATTTTTGGGTTTCTGTCCCCGCCCACTCTCACAGGCTGTCATAAGAAGGGGAGCTTTGCAGGTTGGGTGTTTTTTATTTTTTCTCTCTGAATAATGGAGGTCGGTGACCCAGTGAGAAGCCTGATTGGCTCGATTGAGAGGTAAAGATAGGATAGGACTGCCCGATTTGAGACCACGTTGAAGTCGTGGGCAGCTTAAACATGTTCTGATCATGATATGTAACCGAGAGTCTCAAAGTTTTTTCATGTATGATAGATAGCATAAATGCTTCTTTAGGGATTTCGACGTAGTGTATTGCCCTGTTTCATACTGGACACCAATGGTACCCCCCGGATTTTATTGATTACATTAGGGTTCATCGGGTTTTCTTTGTTGTGTCCGCTGTTTACACAGGAAAAAATAGCGCAGCTTGCACTATTTTCTCTATCTGAATGAAACCTCCAATGTACATGTGAAACAAGCCTAAAATAGCACAGTCATAGCAATTTCAGCAACAGATCTGCAATTTGTGATTATACCCTTTAGGCTGCGTTCACACGATGGGTTTAAGTCAGGAATTCAACAGGAATTCCGCATTGGATTCCTCGTTAAAATCCTTGTGTAATGTGATGATCATTCACTTGAATGGCCAGTCCGGGCTGTAGTTCACACTGTGTGCTACTGTGTGGATTTTATGAACCACAGAATTTAGATTCATTCTGGGGAAAAGAAACATGGGCATAGTCATTCTTTTGAGCAGATCTTCTTTGAATCCTGCTCTGGGATGAGTGATTCAGACTAGCCCCATTGATATGGGGCTAACCTGCGTCCAAATCTGAGGCGCATACTAACTCTGTTAAAGGGGTTGTCTCACTACATTGATTCATCTCACCTCAGCCCTGTTTTCTTGGTTTCATTTTGAATTCAGGGCCGTGTTTACTGGCTTCCACTAGGCTGCAGTAAAAGCCAGGTCTGTAGCTATAGCAACCAGCGCTGGCAGCCTATCACGAGAGAGTAAACAGGTCTGTAGCTATAGCGACCTGAGGAGCTGTTGCAGCCCATACAAGAGGGGGATATCTCAGAATAGGTAGGATACGGTTAATGGACATATATTGCAAAGTGACTTGTTTTTGCAAGATCTTTAACATAAAAAGCAATCTTTGTAGTGACACAACCCCTTTAAGTACAAATCCTCAGCAGAAATCTGAAGTATCACCTAAGATTTTTGCTTACAAGTAGGATTTTTCCAATAGTTAAAGTCCAACGTGTGAACCTACCCTTAAGATATGAGAAGTGTTGATAGGTAAAGGTCACTGAGGAATCTTCAATACGGCAAAGGATCCAGCACTCATCCAAAAAAAATGTAGAACGGTTTCAATTTATTTCATTCCAGTTAAAAACATGAAAAAATACAGCTAAACACATGGTCTGTGATGCGTTTCGAGCCTTAGGACATGTTCACACGGCTTAAAATGGGCCGTATTTCGGTCCGTAATTACGCGCCGAAGTGCACCAATTACGGCCCATTCATTACGGTAATTCACAGTTCTAATAGAGATCAATTGATTACGTCTCCGGGCTGGGAGATAATTGACATGTCACTTTCTAGCGGCGTTTACGCGCCGCTAGCAGTGATTGTCTATGGGCCGGCGAAGTGCCGGCCCCCCTCTCACTCCCCCGCTCCCGCCCCGCCCCCGTCCACACGCCGTAATTGTGGGGCGAAATTAAGCCGTGTGAACCTAGTCTTACGGTGGGCTCTAAGTCATATCATAGACAAAACCCCCAGGAAACTGCATATAAACTGCATATAAGGATTACCAATCCAACCACACCTGAAGCTTAACTCTTAACATACCTATTCTTTAAAGTGTGCAATAGGTGTGTGAGAACAATGTCATAAATGCCAAGAGGCCTGCCTATTAGCCTCTGACTAAAACGGTCGCGCAGAGTCAGAGAGCAGCTGCACACAGCAAGTGTGCAGCTGCTGGTACAGGGAGGAAGCAGGATGGATCGTTATCCTCCTGCCTACTCCCCTGTATGTATCAGTGTCACAGGGGGCGCACGGCTTTCACCACACTCTCTGCGACGCTGGATCTCCTCGGTCGGCAGCCTATGCCGGCCCAGGAGATCCCTGGGAGCTGCGTGACGGCGTAAGTGGCATGATGACGTCACGTCGCTTACACTCAGCAGTTCCCGGACCTGGAGGCGGAGACCATGGCGAGGTGAGTGTGTTTTTTTGGGGGGGTTTATTATCATTAGCTACAGGGGCTACTATCTAGCTACAGGGGCTATTACCTGGATATAGCGGCTACTACCTAACTATAGGGGCTATTACCTGGCTATAGGGGCTACTACCTGACTATAGGGGCTATTACCTGGCTATAGGGGCTACTACAGTGGCTACTACCTGGCTATAGGGGGCTGCTACCTGGCTATAGGGGCTATTATCTGGCTATAGGGGCTACTACCTGCCTATAGGGGCTACTACCTGACTATAGGGGCTACTACCTGCTTATAGGGGCTACTACAGGGGCTACTGTCTGGCTATAGGGGGCTACTAACTGACTACAGGGGCTATTACCTGGCTATAGGGGCTGCTACAGGGGCTACTATTTGGCTACAGGAGCTACTACCTGACTATAGGGGGCTACTACAGGGGCTACTATCTGGCTATAGGGGCTCCTACCTGGCTATATGGGCTACTCTCTGGCTACAGGGGCTTTTCTCTGGCTACAGGGGCTACTGTCTGGCTACAGGGGGTTACTTTCTGGATACAGGGGCTACTTTCTGGCTACAGGGGCTACTGCCTGGCTACAGGGGCTACTACATGGCTACAGGGGACATATTACCTGGCTACAGAAGGCTACTACATGGCTACCGGGGGCTACTGTCTGGCTACAGGGAGCATATTACATATTATTCATTAACTATGTGGTGGTGATATGTGGTCACGGTGTGGTGGTATTATTCGGTCACTATGTGCTGGTGATATGTTGTCTTAGTAGGACATTGGTACTATTAGCCTGGGATTCTGGTTTTGTGCAGAAGTGTTATTTGGTATCTGTATGACTATTATTTAGTAGTTTTATACGTAACACATTGTGTTAAAGCTTTTTGTATATTTGGTTGACGGCGATGTACTGTGCGAATCGTGGTGCATTATGTTACGGAGGGAGAGGGGGGGGGGGGTTTGGGAGAAATTTCTTCACCTCGCCCTGGGTGCAGTTTAGCCTAGGAACGGCCCTGATGCCAGACAACCTTTATACAATAAATAAAATCAGTAAAACTACAAAAGATCTGTCTTCTAATTTAAACCTTTAGGTCAAGGAAGATTGATTACACTAGAAGCAATTGTAACTTGTGTCAGCTGTGAGTAGAATAAAAAGTCATTTACTACTGCTGCACCCTCGAGTAACACTATTGACGCTCACAAACTTCCAGCTATTCGGTGCGACTTGCAGTTTTAGCGAAGTTGTGTTGAACAAGTCTCATCATCCCTTTCATCTACTGCTCATCCAGGTATATGCAATGTACATGCACATAGATAAGTGTGAATCTGTGTTGGGTACATGTGTTTCATGCTGTGGATATGAGGACATATAGCTATAATGTGTATGTGCGTGTCTCTCTCACACTGACTATGTATATGTATATATGTATATGTATAGCCTGTGATATATATATATATATTATGTGTATATAACCCTGACTTGTATGCTACCGTATGTATACATTGGTATCTTTAAGTTGTATAACAGTGTAACCTCTAAATAACTCAACACACAGCTTTCAATGTCCAAACCGCTGGCAACAAAAGTGAGTACACTCCTAAGTGAAAATGGACAAATTGTGCCCAATTTGCCATTTTCCTTCCGCTGTGTCATGAGACTCATTAGTGTTACAAGGTCTCAGGTGTGACTGGGGAGCAGGTGTGTTAAATTTGGTGTTATCGCTCTCA
Source organism: Phyllomedusa bahiana (assembly GCA_025379985.1). Classification (NCBI taxonomy): domain Eukaryota; kingdom Metazoa; phylum Chordata; class Amphibia; order Anura; family Hylidae; genus Phyllomedusa; species Phyllomedusa bahiana. The sequence goes on from JAODAL010075322.1 coordinate 7,505, forward strand.
CGCTCTCTCATATTAGTCACTGGAAGTTCAATTGATAGAAACAAGTGTTAAATTTTTAAAGGTCCATTACTGGAATCTGGCATTATGCAAAGGGGGGGGGGTTTTAAAAAATTTTCTTACCTCCCCTGGTGATTTAAAAAGCCAAACCAAAACCCTTTTAACAAAAAAAATCAAAAAATAAAAATACCTTTTCCCAAAGGGGGGAAATTTTAAAAAAAATTGTAACTGTTCACTTATAAAAAAAAAGCTTTAATTTTACCCTCATTAAAATTTAGAAAAAATTTCCACTTGGCATTCAACAATTGTTAAAGTCTCCATCCCTTCTCCGAAGGTTTCAAGTAATCCCAAAGAAAATTTGGTGGGGGGGGGGGGGGGGATAGAACATTCTTTGTTATGCGTCTTTCCCAGATTGTTAAGAATTAGAAAAATTAGGGAAATTTAATATAATTTTAACCCTATTGTATGCTCCCTTTAAATTAATTTAAAAAACAAAAACCCTAAAAAAAACAAAAAACAAAAAAATAAAAAAAAAAAAAAAAAAAAATAACAAAAAACCCAAAAAAAAAAACCCCTTTTAAAAAAAAACAAAGAAAAAAAGGGTATAAAAAAAAAAAAAAAAAAAATTTAAAAAATTTTAACAACAAAAAGGGAAAAACAAAACAAAAAAAAAAAAAAACAAAACCCAAAAAAAAAAAAAAAACAAACCCAAAAAAGGGGAAAAAAAAAAAAAAAAAAAAACCCAAAAAAATAAAAAAAGGAAAGTTCAAAAATTTTTAAATAAAAAAAAAAAAAAAAAAAAAACCGGGAAAAAAAAAAAAAAAAAAAAAAAAAAACTTTTAAAAAAAAAAAAAAAAAAAAACAAAAAACCCAAAAAAAAAAAAAATTTTTAAACCAAGAAAAATATTTAGAAAAAAAAAAGGGAAAAAAAAAAAAAAAAAAATTATAATTTACTGTTTTTAAAACCCCCTTTAAAATAAAATCCCCAAAAGCCGGGGGACATTAGCGCCCCCGCTTTTGGGGCGGGCATGGGGCGGGGGGGGCGCGGGGGGCCCGGGGGCGGACGGCCCGTTCCGGGCAAACATGGCACGCAAACGGGCATACGGCAGCTGAACACCGGTTTTTTGGCAAACCCGCAGAGAAGTGGGGCCCAAAGCGGGGAAGCATATAAAATCCAAGAAAAAATTCGCCCCCCCTCCCTGGCGAGATTTTTTCCAAAAAAATCGCCTTTAAAAAGGGGGAAAACAGTGTCAGAAAAAGCTGAACGAAAAAAAAAACATAATAAAAAAAAACCACTTTCCTAAACTCAAATTAGATATTTAAATTCCGGGAAATACAGAATTAAAATTTCAAAACCCTATTCTCAGGGTGGGCATAAACCGGCCAATCAAATAGGGGGACAGTAAAACCTTTAAAAACCCTATGGGAAGGGTTTGACAAATCAAATAAAAGGACGTTCAAAATACAGTACCCAAACATTGATCCTTCTAACGAAAAAAAAAGAAAAAAACATGATTTTATTGATTTAAAATTTTTTTTTCGTTTCCCCCATATTATCATTTCGTTTTATATACACATCAGGGCCACTTCTTAGTTTATAATTTATTCGGGCCCGGGACAGTTGTTTTTAAATTTCATTAGAAAAACCCCTGGAGGCGCCGCTCCCCATTGGGCCAAATAACGCGCCTCTTTTTTAAAAAAAGCCAACACATAGCCGTCAAATTTTTTTCCCCTAGAACTCATGAAAAGTAGCTCGCGCCTATTGTAACTGAGAGCCCCCCTCTTCAAAACCCAAACACTCGTTTCTCATTTTTACTGTATTTTAAACTTCCCCCTTTGAAAATTGGTCAAATTTTTCCCCCATAGGATAAAATGGGACATTTCGCTCCTATTTTGATTTTCAAATTTTTCTCCAAGGGAATAAGGGACATTGTCGCTCCCATTTTGATTTGGTGGGGTTTTTTGCCGACCAATGAGAAAACTTAAACAATTTTTAATTTCTTATTTCCGGAAAAAACCTCTTTGGCAATTCCCCATTACGCCGATCTCGGGGAAAACCTTGTTCGGGGTTTTAAATCTTTTTTGTAAAGAAGGGGGGGGTTTGCTCTTTATCTGTTTTTACACTTAAAAAATGATTTTTTTATTAATACTTTTAACCCCGCCAAGCCCAATTTCAGAGCCCCATCTCTCCCTAACAAAAAGGGAGAAGTACTCGGTGTGATTGGGCTGGATGCCAAACCCCCGCTACCACCAATCAGCTCTTTTTTTGTCTTTTTTTCGTATTTTGAATATCCCCCATGGGTTTTGATTGTCTAAACTTCTCCCTAGACTAATTTGGTCTTTGCGCTCCTATTCCGATTTCAATAAATTTCCCCTATTTTTTAAGGGGCCTGCGCCCTATTTCTTTGGGTACAGCCAGCCCCCCCCCTCAGCCAATCACCTCTTTTCGCATTTTTTACATTTTGAACGTCCCCCGGTTTTTGATTGGGCAAAATTCTCCATAGGGTAAAGGGTTTGTCGCTCCATTTTTGATTGCCCCTTTTTCCACAAATCAAATACTTTTTTGAATTTTAAAAACTATTTCCACATTTCCAAAATCCAATTCTTAATTTGGATATGGGAAATGTTAGTTTTATGATTTTTTATTTTTTATTTTTTACCTTTTCCTAAAGTTAACCCTTATAAAGCGATTTTTTATTCATATCCGCCCGAATTGGGAAATTTCCCCGTGTTCCCCTGTTTTTTCGGCACAGTCCCCCGCCTGCGCCCATGTCCCCGCACTGGCCCCCCACACGGCGAGGCCAGGGGAAATTTTCCCCCATGTAGGGCGCTAACCTCCGGGACGAATCATAGGCGCAGCCCCGCCTACCCCGGCCCCGCCTGCGCCTAACACACTGGGCCAGGCAGCGGACTTTTCCCCCAGTATGAGTGCATACCTCCGGGGCCGAATTATAGGGGCACCCCCACTGCGCTTCGGACCCGCACGCCATAAATCACGCAGATCCGCCGGGAAAAATGGCGGAAAAGGGGCGCCCGACCCGGGGATTTATACATTGGGCCCTTTGTGTCTTGCCACCCCATTGGGGGAGTGCATGGTTTTGGCACATGAAAGCTCTGGGTGTGGGGGATAAGCAGGGGAACCACAATGCCAACATGTACTTACCCCCTGAAATAAGCATGAACCCCCTTTCTGGGGTGCAGGGGAGTATTTCCAAAAATCGACCACAAAAACACCCCAAGACACCAATGCCTTGCAAAGAAAAGGTAAAGGGGCTGACTGGGCCCAAACACTCAGACCTGAACAAAATTTAGCATCTTTGGGGGAAACCTCAAAGGGAAAGGGGGAGGACACAAGGCCCCAACATCCATCACTTGGAGTCCCAGCGTTTTAGAGGCAGGGGTCGACTGCCCGTTCTAAGGGAAATTTTACACACTTTTAAACGGGGGGGCATTCACACCGTATTTTTCCACGTGCTTTTCTCAAATACACAAATCACCTCATCATTACTATCCACGTTCTCTAGAGAGCTACGGATCCCCCTCCCCCCCCTGACAAAACATGCCCGGAGATAAAGGGCATGTCAAACATCAATACGCCCGCTATCAGATGTCTAGGGCCCGGGTTGCCGCCCCCCCCCCCGGGAGCCGTACAAACCCCCCAATTATCTATTGAACAAACCTAACAGAGGGGCACTGATCGCCCCCGTTTTCCTAGCCATAACTTAAAAAGAACCTTTGCAATTTTGCCCCCCTGGCTGAGGACAGAACAAGCATTCAACCTTCGTTTCCACCCTGGTTCCCTTTTCTTAAAGCGCATTTTCGGGATTTAATGCTCACATCTGCAGTTTTCAGCCAGAAGAGTCTTTCAAAGATTCGTTTTTTTCAAACCCCTCCCACCTGAGGCTAGCCCCGCCCATCTCAACTGCTAAACCTATTACTTTGAATAGGTAGAAACATGTGAATAACTGCCAGGTGGGCGGGGCTAGCCTTTGGTGGGCGGGGCTAATACCTGCTGATGAATAAGATTTGAGCATTAGATGCTCTAAAACTCTAGCATCTTACAGAATAAGGGACACAGCGCTGGAAACAGCAGGTCTGTCACTAGCTTGTTCTGTCCTCAGCAAGGGGGGCAAAAACTATGTGACAGGTTCCCTTTAAGGCCTTAGTCATATCATTGCGCTGAGAACAGAAATTATTCTGGCATTTGGCAAATATAAATAATTTTGGTTCCTAATTGACCTAAAAAGGGGAAGGTTTATTCTGATCTCATGTCAGATAGTGAGAAAAACCTGCATATGTGTCCTTTTATATAGTGTAAGTAAACTTCTGGTTTCAACTGTATATATGTATATATGGTTTGTATGATTTATATATGTGGCCTGTTTCGCCCCCTCCGTCAGACATATATCTAGGTATATCCTGTATATATGTTCAGTATATGTAGCCTGTTTCGCCCCCTCCGTCAGACATGTATATATAGTTTGTATGATACATGCATAGGTATATCCTGTGTGACATGTATATATATATATACTGTATATATCTATGTAGCCTGTTACGCCCCCTCCATCAGTCATGTATATATATATGTGGCTTGTATGATACATATCTAGGTGTATCCTGTATATATCTATCTGTGTAGTTTGTTTCGCCCCCTCCATTAGTCATATATAAATGGTTTGTATGATACATGTATGGGTATATCCTATGTGACATGTATATATGGCTTGTATGTATATCTATGTGTATCCTGTATATATTCAGTATATGTAGCCCGTTACGCCCCCTCCGTCATGCGTATATGGTTTGTATGATACATGTATCGGTATTTCCTTTGTGACATGTATATCTATGCAGCCTGTTTCGCCCCCTCTGTCAGTCATGTCTATATATACGTGGCTTGTATGTATATCTAGGTATATCCTGTATATATCTATCCATGCAGCCCACTTCGCCCCCTCTGTCAGTCATGTGTATATATACGTGGCTTGTATGTATATCTAGGTATATCCTGTATATATCTATCCATGCAGCCCGCTTCGCCCCCTCTGTCAGTCATGGATATATATGGTTTGTATGATACATGTATAGGTATATCCTGTATATATCTATATATGCAGCCCGCTTCGCCCCCTCAGTCACACATGTGTATATGGCTTGTATGTATATCTAGGTGTATCCTATGTGACATGTATATCCATGCAGCCCGCGTCGCCCCCTCGGCTTGTCAGGTTTGTATATATGTGTATATCCTATGTGACATGTATATACATGCAGCCCGCTTGGCCCATCGGGCAGTCATGTATATATGGCTTGTATGTATATATGTGTATACCCTATGTGACATGCAGCCCGCTTGGCTCCTAGGGCAGTCATGTATGTATATATGTGTATACCCTATGTGACATGTATATCCATGCAGCCCGCGTCGCCCCCTCGGCTTGTCATGTTTGTATATATGTGTATCTCCTATGTGACATGTCTATGCTTCCCCCTCGGGCAGTCATGTATATATATATGTGTATCTCCTATGTGACATGTCTATGCCGCCCGCTTCCCCCTCGGTCAGTCAGTTATGTATATGTGTATCTCCTATGTGACATGTCTATGCTTCCCCCCTCGGCCAGTCATGTATATATATATGTGTATCTCCTATGGACATGTCTATGCTTCCCCCTCGGGCAGTCATGTATATATATATGTGTATCTCCTATGGACATGTCTATGCTTCCCCCCTCGGGCAGTCATGTATATATATATATGTGTATCTCCTATGTGACATGTCTATGCTTCCCCCTCGGGCAGTCATGTATATATATATGTGTATCTCCTATGGACATGTCTATGCTTCCCCCCTCGGCCAGTCATGTATATATATATGTGTATCTCCTATGGACATGTCTATGCTTTCCCCCTCGGCCAGTCATGTATATATATGTGTATCTCCTATGGACATGTCTATGCTTCCCCCCTGGGCAGTCATTATATATATATATTTATTATATATATATATATATGTTATTCCAGTATTTTGCTTCCCCTTGGCATCATGTATGTATATAGTGTAAACTCTATGTGACAAAGTCTATGCTTCCCCCTCGGGCAGTCATGTATATATATATGTGTATCTCCTATGTGACATGTCTATGCTTCCCCCTCGGGCAGTCATGTATATATATATGTGTATCTCCTATGGACATGTCTATGCTTCCCCCTCGGGCAGTCATGTGTATATATGGCTTGTATATATATATATATATATATATATATGTGTATCTCCTATGGACATGTCTATGCTTCCCCCTCGGGCAGTCCCTGTATTTATATGTGTATCTTCCCATGTGACATGTCTATGCTTCCCCCTCGGCGTTCACTGTATATATATATATATGTGTATCTCCTATGGACATGTCTATGCTTCCCCCTCGGGCAGTCATGTATATATATATATGTGTATCTCCTATGGACATGTCTATGCTTCCCCCCTCGGGCAGTCATATAATTTAATTTTTTCCCCATCATTTAAATTTTCTATTTAAA
>JAODAL010075323.1:0-14040 GCA_025379985.1 Phyllomedusa bahiana
CGGGGCCCCCCCAATCATGACATCGAACCGGGCAAAAAACCTACCAGACCAAAAAAAAACCCCTTTTAAGTCATTTTCTAACCCCCCTTGGCACCCAATATTGTTACGCCACCTACGTCAGGACACCCCGCTGATGTCTTGTAGACAGCCAGTGGCATACAAGACTATTTGGCAGGGTAGGGAGCCCATGGCTCCCGCTCCACAGGGTTTTTTTAATGTCAGAAAACGCCTTAAGAGCACAAAATTTAGAAGCACAAACACAAGGATCCAAGATATAGGTTCTGAATTCCTGGGACATACATTTACCTCCTGGGGTCCCTGTTTGTAAGGTCCCTGGGCAACTGCTTAGTATGCCCAAAGGATAAGATGACCCTGATGGGGAGTAATGTAGCTGTTATTTTTTGGGGGCTAAGATGCATACTCATGTCAAGTTTCATTGAGGCCTTAATGTTAATCATACATAATGCACCCCTGTCCTCTGTGACAGGGCCCTGCAGCAGCTGAGTTTGTATTATAAGAAATATTTTAGTTAAGTGTGCTTTCACACTTTACGGTTTTGTTTCGCATTCTTGGTGCAGTTTTCCTGTTGTAATACTGCACTGCAGTGAAACTGCCTTTATTAATGGCAAGCTCTTTTCAATTTCCTAAATTTTTTATAAAGGTGTTGCAAGTGATTAACCAATTACTGTGCCTATAATATTGTGGACCCAAAACACAATAAAAGATTACTCACTTGCAACACCTATTTCAAACCACTGAGGAAACCGAGAGGTGCTTGCTGTACTTGCAGTACTGTACTGCAACAGAAAAAACTCACCCAAAACGCCACAAAACTGCACTGTGTGAAAGCACCTTAAAGGAGTTGTCTCATTACGAGCTTTCAGCCTGTCAGTGTCCCTGGTAAGTTGAACTGAGGGGCGTGCTAGCTTGTCTGTCTCTTCTGCTCCCTCTCCCCCCTCCCCTCACCACAGGGACTAAAGTAACTTCTTGGGGGGGGGGGGGGGTTTTCCTCAGAGTCACCCTGTGTTGGGCCTCCTAGGTCTGTTGCAGGAAGGGGTACTATGAGAGTAGAGAGAAAGGAAGTGGGGTGCTAATAACAAGCAGAAGGATGCAAGTGTTCCTATACCCCTGCTTACTTACAATCCCACATCCCACAACAACAAGGGGAAATGTTACTATACTCAGGGGTTTCCCTAATACAGGGGAACATAAAGATTCCCCCATGCCCGATCTCTATAGTATTAGATAGTCCCCCCATTTTTTTTCCCAAAAACATATCAATTATATAACACACAGGGTCACTGCTGTCCCTCTATCTGTTAAGAGCAGGAGGAAGCAGGGCCCCACAGGGGGATCCAGGGTGCTGGACACAGACTCCAAGTCCCCCCCTCCCCCCCCAAACATTCTGTGCGGGAGGGGGTCTCGCTCCACCTTCTTCAAAGGTGATGAGTCATTCGACCGACCCCCATAAGATAAGGATCAACGGGCTGCTATAGAAATTGAGGACGAGTAGTAAACTAACAGGCTAGCTCAAAATCATAGACATTTGTAATGAACATATATTGCAAAGCTGCTTGTTTTTTAAAGATCTTTTAAAATAAAACCCAATCATTGTAGCGAGACAACCCCTTTAAGACTATTCGTATTCATCTGCTGACTTTTACAAAGCACTAGTAGTGAGCCTTCTATGCTTAAAAACTTCTCTAAATGTATCCATTGTTGACAATTATGGAACAAATTATACTTCAAATATATTTCACTCATGTTTCCTTATTTATGTTGAGATCTCAGATAGCTAACCTGCCAGGAAGTAACATTAACACAAGAGCAATTGAATTAATTACTCCGGCTCTCAATGACTATTTTATAATCAGTAACCACTGGTTTAGTAATATAGAAATGTGTAACCCTTTTATTGCTGGTAATGGAGGTTTATGTTATTTTTCTATTTGGTGAACTTCTTAAGGCACAGAATTACCCATGAATGTCAAAAAAGTATCATTGTCAGGAGATTGGTAAGTAGATTTGAATAAAGCGTCAGTTTTTGTCATTCTTTGCTACCAAGGACAGTTGCTGTAAAATAAGTGTCACGGATGCCCCTGCGACCCTTGTCGCGGGTGCATCCGTGCTCCGACACCTAGCGGCGCCCCGTCCCGTACATCGGGTTCGGGGTCAGCTCACCCCCCTGTCCCTGCCGCCGTTCACTTACCTGGCCACGCTCCTGCTCAGCCTGTCTCCGTCCCGCGGCACGCGCACCGGCAGTTTGAAATTTAAAGGAACAGTGCGCTGGTAATTGGTCATTGCCAGGCACTGCTCCTATTTAAGTCCGGCCTCTTCCTGGCAGCCTTGCCGGATCCTTGGTGTTTGTTCCTTTGGAGAATGTGTTCCAGAAAGCCTTTGTCTTGCCTACCCGTGTACCGTACCGTTGCTCCCGTTTACTGACCACGTATCTTGCCGCCTGCCCTGACCTTCTGCCTGTCCACATTTACGAACCAGAGCCGCCTGTCCTGACCTCCTGCCTGTCCCCGACTTTGAGCCTACCTGACAAATCTGTACCATGCCTACCCTTTGCCGCCACCGCAGGCAAGTCCCGCCAGTGGAAGCGACCTGGTAGACTCCCGCTGCAGCAAGTCCATCCCGCTTTGCGGCGGGCTCTGGTGAATACCGGGACCTACTTAGAGTCCGCTCCCAGGTGTGGGCTTCCACCATTACCTGCGGTGGTCCAGCGGATCAACCACCAGACCGTTACAGTAGGATCCGGCCCTGGATCCCGCCAAGGTGCCGTTACCCAGCCTGGCGGATCTGACGACCGTTGTTGCCCGCCAGTCCCAGCAACTAGGTCAACAGCCGCAGCAGCTGAGCCAGCTCTCCACCATGTTGCAGCAACTCGTCACCGCCCAGCAGCAACCTTTGCCGTCTCCCGTGGTTGTCCCTGCTTCAGCAGTTCCCTTGGCTCTGGTGGGTCCCAAGCTTCGTTTGTTACCCAGCCTGGCGGATCTGACGACCGTTGTTGCCCGCCAGTCCCAGCAACTAGGTCAACAGCCGCAGCAGCTGAGCCAGCTCTCCACCATGTTGCAGCAACTCGTCACCGCCCAGCAGCAACCTTTGCCGTCTCCCGTGGTTGTCCCTGCTTCAGCAGTTCCCTTGGCTCTGGTGGGTCCCAAGCTTCGTTTGTCGCTTCCGACCAAGTACGACGGAGACCCGAAACTCTGCCGGGGGGTTCATCACTCAATGTTCCATGCACGTGGAGTTGATGGCCGATCAGTTCCTGTCCGAACGTACAAAAGTGGCTTTCGTGGTCAGCCTGCTCTCCGGGAAGGCCCTGGCATGGGCGACACCACTGTGGGACAGGAACGATCCAGTGACGGCGGATCTACAGTCGTTCCTCCGAGAGTTCCGCAGTGTGTCCGAGGAACCAGCTCGAGCATCTTCCGCCGAAACAGCTCTCCTAAACCGTACCTTGGCCTCAGAACTTTTGTGGAACGAGGCTTCTCTGTGCGCCACCTTTAAGAAAGGTCTCTTGAGCCGAATTAAGGAGGTACTAGCTGCTAGAGACATCCCATCCTCCCTTAGTGACCTGATCCGGTTGGCCACCCGCATCGATGTGCGCTTAAATGAACAGGAGGAGGAACTTCGGCAAGAGCAACTGTTAACCCAGCCTCGCCGGTTCCCACATCTGGCACCGGTCTTTCAGAGGCCTCCTGTGCTACAGCCACCAACACCTACTGAGGAGCCCATGCAGGTGGATCGGGCTCACCTTTCTGAAGAGGAGCTGGACCAGCGTCGGCAGAAGAACTTGTGCCTCTACTGTGGCAGTCCCGAACATTACCGGAGGAGTTGTCCTAAGTGTCCCAAGCCTGTGGGAAACTCCCGCACCTAGGATCTGTGGGAGAGGCATTCCTAGGTGCAAACTCCTCCTCTCCACGCCTGTTGTTCCAGGTTCCGGCGTTTCTGGATTCGGGCTCGGCTGGGAATTTCATCCACCAGTCTCTAGTGAAGCAGTATTGGCTCCCGGTGGTCCGCTTGGAAAAACCGCTCGTCATCTCGTCCGTCAGCGGGGAGCTGCTTAGCGACACCATCCAGTTTATCGCCAAGCCACTGTCCGTTCACGTGGGGGCGCTGCATAAAGAGGAAATCTCCTTCTACGTGTTGCCTCGCTTCTTATCAGCGGTCCTCCTCGGACTTCCATGGCAGCGGCTCCACTCTCCTACCCTGGACTGGACATCGTTGGGGTCCCAACTGTCGGGGGCGTTATTTGGTGGCACCTCACCCGGTGCTTTCCTGCTTCCGCTCGACCCTTCATGAGCCGCTGCCCGGGCTGCCACCCGAGTATCTGGAGTGCGCTGATGTGTTCTCCGAGAGACAAGCCGAGAGTCTTCCTCCGCATCGTCCATACAATTGCCCGATCGACTTATTGCCGGGTACCAGTCCTCCCCGGGGCAGAGTCTACCCATTATCGGTTCCTGAGACCCAAGCCATGTCAGAGTACATCCAGGAGAATCTCCGGAAAGGGGTTCATCCAAAAGTCCTCATCTCCCGTGGGTGGGGGGTTCTTTTTTCCGTAAAGAAAAAGGACGGTACCTTACGGCCCTGCATAGACACCGGGCCCGAACAAGATCACGGTGAAAAACCGGTACCCACTGCCGTTGATCACAGAACTATTGAACCGTCTGCGGGGCGCAAAGATTTTCTCCAAGTTGGATCTGAGAGGGGCCTACAACTTGGTCCGAATCCACAAGGGCGATGAAGGGAAAGATCGCCTTCAACACCGGGGACGGGCACTTTGAGTACCGGGTTGATGCCCTGGGACTGTGAAAATTGTGCCTGTCGTCTTCCAAGAGCTCGTGAATGACATCTTCCGAGACCTCCTCTACACCTGCGTGGTGGTTTACCTTGATGACATCTTGGTGTACTCTCCTGACCTCGAGACCCACCGCAGTCAGGTTCGTCAGGTTTGAAGCGTCTCTGGGAGAACCATCTGTATGCCAAGCTAGAAGTTTCCTCTTCCATCAACTAACCCTCCCGTTTCTGGGTTACGTCATTTCTGACCAAGGCCTACTGTCAGCCGTGTTGCAGTGGCCACGCCCAGTTGGTCTGCGAGCTATACAGCGCTTCCTGGGCTTCTGTAACTATTAACGGCAATTCATCTCCCACTTCTCTACGCTAGTGGCTCCGATAGTAGCCCTTACCAACAAACAAACTAACCCACGCAGCTAGCCCGTCGAAGCCGAAGAGGCATTCTCGAAGCTCAAGTCCGCCTTCTCTACGGCATCTATCCTTTCGCGGGATCCGGATGCCTCGTCTGTGGGAGCTGGAGCAGTACTTACGCAAAAAGGGCCCACGGGTAAGACTGTAACATGTGGATTCTTTTCCAAGACGTTCTCTTCGGTCGAGAGGAATTACATGATTTGCGACCGGGAGCTACTAGCCATAAAGCTGGCCTTGGAGGAATGGCGTTATCTGCTGGAGGGTGCTCGTCACCCCATCCGCATCTATTCAGACCCCAAGAATCTCCAATATCTCAGACGGCTCAGCGACTTAACCCACGCCAGGCTAGGTGGTCGCTCTTCTTTTCCCGGTTCGATTTCCATATCCACTTCCGGCCTGCAGAGAGGAACGTGAGAGCCGACGCTCTCTCCCGTGCTTCCGACGTGGTGGGCGAAGACACTACTCCAGAGCACATAATTCCCCCAGAACATCTTATCTCGGCAGCTCCAGTTGACCTCCGGAGGGTTCCTCCTGGAAAGACCTACGTGCGCCCTGCTCTCCGCAGACGTATCTTAAAATGGGGACATTGCTCCTTGGTGGCCGGTCATCCCGGCGCCAGAAGAACGTTCCACCTGATATCCCGGTTCTATTGGTGACCAGAGCTCAAGAGGGATGTCAAGGACTTCGTTCAGTCTTATAACACCTGTGCCCGCAACAAGATGCCTCCTCACAAGCCGGCAGGCCTACTACAGCCACTACCCATCCCAACTCAACCATGGACCAATATTTCTATGGACTTTATAACCGATCTCCCTCCTTCGTCTGGCAACACCATTATTTGGGTGATCACTGATCGGTTCTCCAAGATGGCGCATTTTGTCCCGTTGCCAGGCCTGCCGTCAGCCTCCCGCCTGGCAGAGCTATTCTTTCTTCACGTGTTCCGTCTGCATGGACTCCCCCAGCAAATCGTCTCGGACCAGGGAGTCCAGTGTGTCTCCAAGTTTTGGTGAGCCCTGTGTGCCCAACTTCGGGTGAAGCTCGACTTCTCTTCGGCGTACCACCCTCAGACGAATGGCCAGGTGGAGAGGGTCAACCAGGTCTTGAGATGTTACCTACACCACTTCGTCTCTGCACGCCAAGATGACTAGTCCAACTTGCTGCCATGGGCGGAGTTCTCTTATAACTCCCTAGATTCAGAGTCCGCGGGGGTCTCCCCCTTCTACATCGTTTATGGCCTGCATCCCCGCCCACCTCTCCCTCTGGCATCTCCATCCGAGGTTCTGGCAGCGGACGCACTGGTCCAGGACATGAAGACCATCTGGTCCCAGACCCATCAGTCTCTGTTCCGTGCTTCCGAGCGCATAAAGGCTCAAGCGGATAAAAGAAGAATCCCTCCTCCTGTCTTCTCCCCAGGTGATAAGGTGTGGCTCTCGGCCAGAGATGTCCGCCTTAAGATGCCTTCCCACAAACTGGGACCCCGTTTCCTGGGACCCTTTGAGGTTATCAGCCGCATTAACCCGGACTCCTACAAACTCCGGCTCCCTCCTACCATGAGAATCCCCAACTCGTTCCACTTCTCTTTACTGAAACCCCTGGTCCTTAACCGTTTTTTCTCAGAAGGCTGTCGCTCCTCTGTCTGTGGCTGATGCGCCCAATGTCTTCGAGGTCAAGGAGAACTTGGGTATGAGGAGAACTAGAGGGAAAAGATACTTTATAGTGGACTGGAAGGGGTTTGGGCCCGAGGAGAGATCTTGAGAGCCGGAGGAGAACATCCTGAATCGCAGCATCATCCAGAAATTCCTCCACTCCAGGTAGAAGGGGGGGGGCACAAGAGGGAGGGGCCCAAAGGGGGGGGGCACTGTCACGGATGCCCCTGCGACCCTTGTCCCGGTTCCGGATAGGTTCGGGGTCCGCTCACCCCCCTGTCCCCGCCGGCGTTCACTTACCCAGCCACGCTCCTGCTCAGCCTGTCTCCATCCCGTGGCGTGTGGCTCCACCCCTAGGGCGCGCACGCGCCGGCAGTTTGAAATTTAAAGGGACAGTGCGCCGGTAATTGGTCATTGCCGGGCACTGCTCCTATTTAAGTCCGGGCTCTTCCTGGCAGCCTTGCCGGATCCTTGGTGTTTGTTCCTTTGGAGAAAGAGTTAAAGAAAGCCTTTGTCTTGCCTACCCGTGTACCGTACCCGTTGCTCCCGTTTACCGACCACGTATCTTGCCGCCTGTCCTGAACTCCTGCCTGTCCCCGACTTCGAGCCTGCCTGACGAATCTGTACCACGCCTACCCTTTGCCGCCACCGCAGGCAAGCCCCGCCAGTGGAAGCGACCTGGTAGACTCCCGCCGCAGCAAGTCCATCCCGCTTTGCGGTGGGCTCTGGCGAATACCAGGACCTACTTAGATTCCGCTCCCTGGTGTGGGCTTCCACCATCGCCTGCGGTGGTCCAGAGAATCCACCTCCAGACCGTTACAATAAGCATATGTAAAGAATATACATTTATGTTTTTGAAAGACTAACTACATGTCATATGACAGTTTGTTAGTACAGTGTTTCTCTGATTTAGATTTAGGATTTCCTGTGCCCAAACAAATGATCTTCAAAATGAATGTTGGTTCTGTTAGACAAAGGATGAAAATGGTATTGGCATTATCCCAGGGCTCATTCACATCTGTGTTGAAGGTTCAGTTTAGAATCTATCAAAGATTCAATAAAAAAATAAGGTACAAAATAGTGCAATGTGTTCAATATTTTTTAAGTTAAAATGATGGATATTGTAGTCAATGGTGTCTGTCAGGTGCTGCTGGTGTCTGTCATAAAACAGGTCTGATTTCATTTGTACAATGGAGGCTCCAAAAGGAACCTGCAACACCGGTGTGAACTAGGCTTTAGCAGTTTTACACGGAGCTCATATGCTAATTACAGACAGCTTGACCAGGAAGTGACAGGATGCATAAATGAAATAATGCTGCTTTGCTCTATGAAACAGTGAGATGAGACAACCCCTTTAAGCTAAGTCTTCCTAGTTGCCTTTTTGCTGGTGCTAAATTGTCTTCAACCATGTGCTGCCATGTTTAAAGGCACAGCCTATGCTGCAAAATCAGTTATACAACCAGAATTGCCTGACCATTATTCAGTTTTAGGTTCACAGAGCTCTTAATCCACTTGTGCACTTTAATACCTCATGCCTCCAGGCTAACCACAAGTCATCATCATAATCTTATTACTATGTGACAGATTGGTCAGAGATGATGGGGACAGAGGATGTTTATTGGAAACATGGCTTTCCCAACTTCAACAACAGTTAGAACATAGTTCCACTTTGATCTGTAATCAAAGATTATTTTGGTGACAAAAATAGCAAGAAATACACTTTTTGTGACACTAGTTAGGGGGGAGTTGCCAGCTGGTGGCGTTCTCTTCTCAATGGACTATAGAAGCATTATTCTACATCCCTAAACTCCAGTTAAATCAGCTATGTAGAGAGTCCTCTGAACATCTGTTGGTTTAACCAGGGGCATAGACAAAGGGGTAGCAGAAGTAGAAGTCGCCAATGGGCTCTGCAGCCTGAGGGAGCCCAAAAAGTTTTCTGCCACATAGAACGTCACCAGTAATATATAAATGAAACATGGTAGGTAGATTTTGCAAAAGGGTATAGGAGCTTTTAGTTACACATCTGGCTTTAACCGTTTTTAGTGTCAAATAAAATACTAATAGAGCAAGTTTTTCTCTTCATGTAAAAAAAACTCTGGAGCAATCTGGAAATAATAGTGGTAAAAGAGTAATTTGCTAGGACAATTCAGGCATGTATGAAAACAAGCTTCTGGAGTGGCTGCTTTATAATTTATACAATAATTATTAACCATTCAGAAATTTAGATTCTAAAGAAACCTGGTAAAACAAAGCTATGAATGTAAAATATTATTTCATGGGATTTCATAAGCAACCAGTAGGTGTCTCTACTTTCCATGTTACCATCACCTTTATCAGATACAGTTTCTTTTTTTTTTGTCAAAATCAAACCAGATAGCGACAGAATCCTAAACACAGACACAAATGCTTCAGATCTCTAGGATATCAGTTAACAATAACAATTTAAGAGAGCAAAATGGTACTTCTTACAAGAAATGTATAAATGAAATATTTAGAGAAAAAGAAAATAATAAACACAAAGAAACAAATAATAAGAAAAATAAATACACAAATTGGCTTTACTGATTTACCCCTATGCTGATCCTGCCATATATCCTCAACCAGATTGTTTAGCTTTTGCACATTTTCATTTTCCTCTGGTTCTTCTATGTGTAATGCCCCTGTATGGCCTTATTTCTGTTCTTTACCTCATTTACACTTTTACTACAGAACTACAGATTCGTGAGGCAGCTTACTCATATGAGTATCTTCTGGGAGCTCTTGCTTATGGTGTCTTAAAGGGGATGTATCGCTTCATGAGTTCGGCTGTTCTCTTGTAGCTTGATTTTCTCAGTTCCTGAAATCCAGGGGTGTTTCTTTCCTTCCCAGCTGGGTGTTTCTTAACTGAAGGGAGATGACATCATCCCACCCTTCACTGTTCATGCTCGCTCCCAAGTCACTGTGCCCCCCCCCTCCCTCTGAGTCCACATGTCACTGTCCTCTCCCTATGCAGTCTTATTTTGTAAGAGCTGTTAACATACCACAGGCCTGCATTCAGTCTAGACAGTCTTCTATGAACTCAGAGCACTGATCTCTTCTCCTCTTACAGCTAGGGGTTTGTTACAGTTGAATCCAGTCTTCTATGAACTCCTCCAGAGCACAGATCCGTCTCCCTTCTATGCAGGAGCATTATGCACCGAGGCACAATTCCGCTGTTTTCTGATTGTAGAAGCAACTTCAGTGTCAATGAGGAGCTGGTGGCTGTACAGAGTGAAATTTTTGCCGGCCCCTTATTCTGAGTGAGAGAGGCAGGAATGCGTGCTCCCATGAATACAACCGGGGCGGAACAGAATGTAAATTAGTTAGAGCCGTCAGCCAATGAAATGAAAGGAGGCGGAATCCCACAGGCACTGGGGAACTGTGTTTACACAAAGCGAAGCTAAGGAATACTGTGAAAACAAGATAGCTTTGCAAATGACATCCAATTGCAAAGTTGCTTGTTTTCACTGTCCGATTATTCTGAAGACCATTTCATGAAATGATGCAACATCTTTAATTCTGGCTGCTAAGTATAGTTACATAGTTGCATAATTACTACGGTTGAAAAAATATATCCATCAAGTGCAACCAAGGGTGGGGAAAATGTGGGTGAAGGGAGGGAAATAAGGATTTTGTTTAAGCTTAGTTTCCCCTACTGATGAATGCTTTGAAACCCATAAGGAAAAAATCCATCATCTAAGGAAGACTTCAATTCTGATTCTCTAGTTGCGATCAGACGGGAGCCAGATATTTTAGACCGCTACATACGTATTAATACGTATTCCTGCTGTGACCGGCTCTTCCGGCAGGCTATTCCTCAAATTCACAGTAGATAGATACTTTTGAACATCTTTTTTATTCTGCTTCAGATTTATGTATACATCCACTACAGAATATGTGAATCTGATATAGTTACAAACAACAAAAGAAGCACAGGAAAAGAAAAACCTTGTACAAAAAGAAAAGATTGAATCAATATACAACTAAAGCTTAGTAATTATGTAATGGAAAAAGTTATGCAAATGTTTTTTTTGTGTTTAAACTATTCACCATTTTGAAACTTCTGCCTGCTGACAGTGAATATAATGATTATTGTTTACATTGAAAGGCTGAAGTTTTGAGCCACCAAAATCAATTATTTGTTTGTCTTAATGCATTGATGAATTTAATGTTTGCTTCATTATTACTTTTCTCTTAGATGGTGGATAATACATACGATCCTGATAATAGGGTGGTCTTAAAAAAGTTGCTCTCATATTGGTAAACCTGGTCTGTCTATAAATGGTTGACAAGTAATGCTACATTTCCCCTAAAGTGGCCTCTTCAGGATGAATGTATGGTAGGACATAACAGAAACAAGTTATTGCCAGACCAGGTTCAACAGAGAGACAATAGCCCATCATTTACTTTGTTGTCTAAAAGGTAGGCAGTCTAAAGCTATGTTCACACGGCTTAAATTGGGACATATTTCGCCCCTTATTTTGCGCCGTACTGCGATCAATACGGGGTGAGATAAGTCCCAGTCATTACGATAATCCACAGTTCTCATAGAGAACTATGGATTACGTCTCCTCTCCCCGCTTGCACAATACACTGCGGAGAGAAAAGCGACATGTCAATTACTAGCGGCGAATACGCGCCGCTAGTAATGAATATCTATGGGGCGGGTGGGCTACTGCCCCTCCCCTCCCCCGCAGGTTCCAAAAGTCCCGGTGTAATTGCGGGGCGTAATTACGCCCTGCAATTATGCCGTGTGAACATAGCCTTAAAATGCACCTGATTTATCCCAGTGGCTCATATTACTCGATAAATTGGTGCAGCTTTAGAATTGTCTTAGTATGAGAACAGTTTTGCATACTTTCTATAAAATTTGAATTTTGGTGCAGATTTTGGCATATGTCTCATAGTAGTCATGCCCACTTTAGAATGATGCCCCACCCATTTTACGGTAAGTCTCACCCACCTGTCGAGCAATGTGCAAAATTGTCTTAAGCCCATAATAAATGTGTTTGATACATGCTGCAAAATGCTGCGCCAAAATTTCACTACTTTTTGGTGCATTTTAAGACACTTCTCTGGTGCAACCACATTAGTAAATGGGGGCCAATGTCTTTAATTATAACGCAATAACTGATACAATGCAAGTTACCTAAAGCACTGAAAGTAGCATTACAAAATGTTCAGTTTTGTATGGGAGCATTTTCGTGAAAACATGGGAAACCACATGTTATGAAAACGTCTAAAATAAAGACTTTCTTTGTTGCCCATAGCAATCAATCAGAGCACCCCTTGCATTTCATATAGTGCGCTGAAAAAATGAAAGGGGAACTCTGATTGGTTGCTATGGGCAACAAAAAGTCTTAGATCTAAACAGTTTTTGTACATGTCCCTCATAGACACTAATGTGTTTGACTACAAATGGATCATTACAGTTATTCTCTTAACTTATTTAAAACCAAATGTATTTGTTTGGGTATCAACCGCCATAATATATGTTGAAGGTTTGTAACAAAAAAATATTGCTGCAATCTAAACATTTTGTTAGTCACTTAAAATTTGTACTCCACACTTAATTTGCATGCAGCTAGAGTCAATTTGACTATAATTATCTGCCTTTATAGTGAACTTTACATAACACTGCAACCACCTCACTGATGTTTTAAGAGAAGTTGTATGATGTCTCTTTGCATCACGTTGTTTACAGATCAACTGGCAACTTAAAATTTGGGGTTTGGTAGGGTGAAAGGGGTTGTATCATTTCATTGAATGGTCTTCAGAATAAGGGGACAGTGAATACTGTAACGGTCTGGAGGTGGATCCACTGGACCACCACAGGCGATGGCGTAAGCCCACACCAGGGAGCGGAATCTACGTAGGTCCCGGAATTCACCAGAGCCCGCCGCAAAGCGGGATGGACTTGCTGCGGCGGGAGTCTACCAGGTCGCTTCCACTGGTGGGGCTTGCCTGCGGTGGCGGCCAAGGGTAGGCGAGGTACGGAATCGGCAGGCAGGCTCGCAGTCGTTAACAGGCAGGAGGTCAGGGCAGGCGGCTGAGGCTCGTGAACGTAGACAGGCAGAAGGTCAGGACTGGCGGCAAGGATCGTGGTCGGTAAACGAGGCTCGAGGTACGGTACAAGGTAGGCAGGAATAGACAAGACTAGGAAGGCTTTTTCCAATGGGATATACACCAAGGATCCGGCGAGGGCCGCCAGGAAGAGGCCGGACTTAAATAGGAGCAGTGCCCGGCAATGGCCAATTACCGGCGCACTGTCCCTTTAAATTTCAAACTGCCGGCTGCGCCCGCGACCCGGCACAAGGGTCGCAGGGGCATCTGTGACAAATACAAGCAACTTTGCAATTGGATGTCATTAGCAAAGCTGTCTTGTTATCACAGAATCCCTTATTTCTGTTTCTGTTTGCACTGATCTCCAGTCCTGGTCGGATCCCTCCTCCTTGCATTTCACTAGCTGAGAGCTCATTTACATTCTGTTCAGCCCCAGGTCGGCTGTATTCACGGAGCTTGCATTCCTGCCTCTCACTCAAAGTAAGGGACCGACACATTTTCACAATGCACAGCCAGAAGAAACAGAATAACACTGCAGGGGTTCTATAATCAGAAAACAGCACAATTGTGCGACTGTGCCTAAACATAGAAGGAGCATTAGAGGCCGAGAACATTTCACTCTGCACAGCTCTGGAGGAGTTTATACAAGACTGGATTCAATTGTAACATGAATGCAAGCCTGTAGTATGTAAACAGCTCTTAAATACTCTGCATAGGTAGAGACACAGTGACATGTGGAGGGGGGGGGGACACGGAGCCAGCATGAATAGTGAAGGGGGGATGATGTCATCCCTTCGGTTAAGAAACACCCAGCTGGGAGGGAAAGAAACGCTGCTGAATTTCTGTAACTGAGAGGCTGTGAGAGCACTGAAACAGGCTAACTGATGAAGCGATACATCCCCTTTAAGGTATGATTTTAGAATGTGTAAATACGTAACATTTTTATTAAATTTAAAGCAGTCGTCAATTTGTTTGTTTTTTAAAATAAATTGCAGATATTGCTGTTCTGATAAAATGAATTAGATGACCATGAAACCCCACCCACCAGTATTTCGTGCTTACTTGCAGGGGTCCTCTCCGCATCAATTCCTATCCTCCTAAGGTT
>JAODAL010075324.1:0-14040 GCA_025379985.1 Phyllomedusa bahiana
AGGAAAAGGGTGATTTCTTGGTATCACCTTTCTAACTTACACCCCTTTAGTATGGGAAAGATTACGGCAATCATTAAGAAACATCTTCCAATACTGTACACACATCCTAATCTGGCCAACATCATGCAAAAAGGTGCCAGATTTGTATCTAAAAAAGCCCCCACTAAAGGCTTCACTATCTCCCCCAGTCTTTTCTTGAGTGCCGAGAATCATTTACAAAAACCTGGCTTACCACAAGGGGATCTTTGCGTTGCGGTCATTCTGTTTGGCTGACCTGTAACTACATGGATGTAAGTGTTTTTTGTTTTTATGTTTGGGAAAAAATGTTACAAAAATACAAAATATTTTAAATTTGTAACCCAAGAATGTGGTCTATATGTCCCCTGTCTACTGGCAGTACAAATGTAGGTTGTACGTCTAAAACCCTTTTTAAAAACCGGGAGCGACGCCTTTTGTCGATGCTAGGAATTTTGTGTGGTAACTATTGTCTGCTGTCCCTAAACACTTTATAGAAATCCATGAGGGAGATTTAAAGTCCTTCCGTTGTAAACGGGTGGAAAGAGTCTTCCCCTCCAATAGAGGAGGTAACTTGTGGGAGAAATTACTTAATTGTGAAGCCAAATGGATTTTCACACTTCGGACCAGACAGTTTCACATGACATATTTCACATGACATTCTTTATCATTTTTAAGGAGATTTTCATATTTTTCCATTCAAAGCTTGTGAGTAACTTTATCTAACAATATATAATGATTTAAGTTGGGTTAGATGTTGGGTTAAATAACATTGGTCAGACAATTACAAAGTGACAATAAGTGACTAACAACTGGTACGGGGGAGAGAGGCCCCTGCCCGGGGGGCTTAAAATTTAAAGGGGGGAGAGGGTAAAGAGACAAAAGGTGGGGGGCAGACATTTTTTTGTGGGGCGGAGGGTCAACACTTAATGTTGGTTATAGGCAATTGAAGGTAGGTTTTATTAGTTTAAAACCGGTGAGAGAGGGGGGGTTGAGGTGTTGGCAGTGAGTTCCAAAGTTGGGGGAAGCGCGAAGAAAGTTTTGGAGCGGTTATGTGAGGGGGGTGAAAAGGAGGGCAGGGAAAAACCCGTGAGGAGGGGAGGTTGGGGGGGAGGTTTTTTGAGATTAAAGGCAGAGATATATGAGGGAAGAGGTTATTAGACCCTTGTAGGTCAAAGTTTAGCTTGAACGGGATTCGCTGGGCAAAGGTACCCCAGTAAAGGGATGGGCAGAGGGAAGGCGGGGGAGTGGGGGGAAGAGGTAAATCAGACGGGCAGCAGATTTAAGGATGGTTTGGGGGGAGCGAGGGTCTAGCTGGGGGGCCACAGAGGAGGTGTTGCAGATGAGGCGTGAGATGACGAGGGATGGACGCTTTTTGTGTTTTCAGATTTAAGAAATGAGGGGTTTTCGGGAAATATTTTTTGGGTGGAGGTGAAGGCAAGGTGAGGTTTGGATGTGGGTTTGAAGGCAGATTGGGAGTCAAGATTATCCCAAGGCAGGGACCTGGGTCGGTGGAGAGTGTGCCATTAACTGATAGAAAGATGGGGTGGAGAGATGGGTGGGACGGTGGGAAATAATGAGTTAGTTTTCTCCACGTTTGTTTTTGGAGACGGGAGGAGAAGAAGGAGGGAAAAGGAGGCAGACTCAGGGATCGGGAGAGAAGGGGTGACATCTGGGCGGAGATTGATTGGGGGTTCATCAGCAAAGGTGGGATTTAAAGCCGTTGTGTTTGAGCTGACCGAGGCCAAAAAGTGTAGATAGAAAAAAGGGAGTGGGGGCCCCGGGTGACCCCTTGGGGGGCACCAAACAGAGGAGGGCCGGGGGGGGGGAGGTGGAGCGGAGTGGAAAGTGAATGTCCCATCTAGGACGAGGGATCCGGAAAGAGCAAGTCCCGGGTGCGGGGGGGAAGGGGGGTGTACAGGGGAATGGGGACGTGTCAAAGGGAGAGGAAAGGTCTAGGGGGAAGCACAGAGTAGTGGCGTGAGGCTTTGGCAGTTGCAGGTCGTTGGTGACTTTGGTTGGGGGGGTTTTGTAGAGTGGGGGACGGGAGCCATTGGAGCGGGTCAAGGGAGAGTTTGGTGGAGAGATGGAGGAAAGGGAAAAAAGGACGTGCTGCTCAAGGAGTTTAGAGGCAATGGAAGGGAGTGGAAAGGGGCGATAGTTGGACAAAAGGAGGGGCAAAGATGGTTTATTTAGGATGGGGGGGGATGGTCGCATGTTTAAATGAGGAAGGGAAGATGCCGAGGTTAATGATAGATTTAAAAGATGGGTGGGGCTGGGGGTATAAAAGCCTATGGTCGGGATGAGGTGAGATGGCAGTGGGTCAAGACTACAGGGGTGAGGGGTTTGATTTGGGCAGTGGAGGGGAGTTGTCAGGGGTGACCGGGGGAAGCGAGTTAGAGGGGAATGGTCATGACAGGTACGAGGTGGGCTGTGGGGCACCGCAGGATTGAGGGGGCTGGGGGACTGCGGGGTGAAGCTTTGTCGATGAATTTTTTTTATTTTGGAATGAGTTGCAAAATATCTGCTGAAGGGGGGAGATGGGGGGGGGGGTTTCGGGGACGCAGGAGGGTTTAAGGGGGTTAAAAAGTTGTCTGGGGTTGGGGACGGGAGGTTTGAGATGGTGAAATAGTCTTGTTTGGCTAGGTAGTGCAATTTTAAATGTGTGAGTGATTCTTTTTATGAGTGAATCAGTGGTGGAGCGGGTTTTCTTCCAGCGGCGTTCGCAACTCTGGAAAGTCCCCTCAGTGTTTGGTGGAGTCGTGGGGCCAGGGGTTGTCTGTTATTTTGGGGGTTCTGTTGGTGTGAGGGGGGGCGACAGCATAAGGGGGAAGTGATTGTGTTTTGTAGACACACTGAAAGCACGGTTGGTGATTTTTTTTACTCATGTCAAAAGTTTCTATGGAATTTTAATGTTTTTTCAATAAATAATACTATATCTTTTTAAATACTGTCTTGCCAATATTACGTTTTTATACTAAAAAAGATGAGAAGCTGTTTCAAGTTTGCTTGCCATAGAATGATCATGTAAAAAAACTGCAAACAAAACCCCACAGCTTCTATGAAGAGGGTTCAGACTGGTCGGGTTGAAGCATGGCTGTAATATTGTTTTTTAAAGCTTTTGACACGGCCAGATAAAAGGCTGGTAAGAAAAATAGAATGTTTGGGACGGGGAAAAAAAAATGCTTGCAAGGGGGAAAAGTAAGGCTCAGTGGTAAAAAAAAATAAAAAAAAGGGGGGTGATTAAGGGAAAATCTCAAACTCAGACGGGTTTCCCCGTTATTTTGGGGGTACCCCAGGGGTAAGTATTGGGCCCTAACCTCTTTCATATATGTATTAATGACCTTCCAGAAGGATTGCACAGTAAAATATCAATCTTTGCAGATAATACTGTGGTGTGTAATCAACACAATAGAGGATAATGTGTTATTACAAAGGGATCTGGATAAGTTGGAGGCCCAGGCACAGAAGTGGCAGATGAGGTTTAACACAGATAAATGCAAGGTTATGCACATGGAAAGGAAAAATCCATTACATGATTACTTGTTTAACAGAAAAACGCTGGGAAAAAGTGACATGGAGAAGGACTTGGGAATCTTAGTGGACAGTAGACAAAGTAGTAACCAGTGTCAGGCAGCAGTTGCCATGTCAAAAAGGATCATGGGGTATATTATTAAAAGGGGCATAGATGCACATGATGCGAACATTATTCTCCCACTATAAAAGTCACTGGTTAGACCACACAGGGAATATTATGGACAATTTTGGGGACCAGTTCACAGGAAAAACATTGTAGAGCTTGAACAGGTTTAAAGGTGGGCAACAAAAACAATAAAAAGACTGGGTGGACTACAATACCCAGAATTAGTAGCAAAATTGGGGTTATTTAGTTTAGAGAAAAGGCAGCGTCAAGGTGACCTAATAAATATGTATATATGTATATATACATCAATACAGAGATCTCCCATTATCTACTTATACCCAGAACTATATCAAGAACAAGGTGACACCCTCTACATCTAGAGTAAAAAGCTTTCTGTGTAACCATATAAGTGGATTCTTTATTGTAAGAGCAGTGAGACTGTGCAACTCTCTGCCATAGCATATTGTTATGATGAACTCAATGAGTTCAAAAGGATGTGGATGCATTTCTAGAGTACAATAATATAACATGTTATAGTGACTAGGACTCTGGAGAAGGGTCGTTGATTCAGGGATTTATTCCAATTGCCAGATTGAAGTCGGGAAGGATTTTTTTTTCCTAAAATGAGGACAATTGGCCTCGTGGGGTTTTCCCTGTTCTACATCAACACTCTAGGACATTAGGTTGAACTAGATTGACGTCTTTTTTCAGCCATACAAATGATGTAACTAACCATAACATTGATTTATGACAATTCTGATTTTTTTAAAAATTCAGCATTAGAGAGGTTGTCTAAATAAGAGAGTGTTTGTCCATATTCCTTATCAGACTTCATAGAAGGAGGTATCCTGCTGTGGTTGCCTCTTTATTAATCACAAATGAGCAGCTAAAGGCGAGTGGCTCCTCATCTGGCAGCCACTGATTACCATAGGTGCCATTTGTAGTGGATGTCTAAGTTTTAAGAATCAGTCAGCTGATAACTACTGTAGCATTCTTTTGTAAAAGTTTTGCTCTTTTTCTGACTCATCTACATCAGTGATGTGTATTGTACATGGAAGTTACTATACACTTAAAATAGACAAACAATATAGGACAGCGTACACTGGGCGGCCAGAAGATTATCAATAAAAAATTAACTCTTTATTTAGCATCCATAATTAAAAGTCCAGAATAGGAATTTGTAGAAGGAGTGATGATACGACTAAGGGCGGATTGCGCTCGAAACGCGTCAGTGTATTATCACTCCTTCTACAAATGCCTATTCTGGACTTTTAATTATGGATGCTAAATAAAGAGCTAATTTTTTATTGATAATCTTCTGGCCGCCCAGTGTACGCTGTCCTATATTGTTTGTCTATTTCAAGTTTGCTGCATGCTGCTGGAGCAGGGGACGTGCGTTTTTTGTGGGCAGGAGCCATCCTGCTTAACAGGTGAGCAGGCTTTATTTTTCTATAGTACTACAATACACTTAATCATACTAAATATGTTTACATTTATTTTTATAAAAATGTACAATTCACACATTTAAACAGCAGAAATTCTATATTTTCCAATATAGCTTTAACAATTAGAATTCAGTTTTTTCTCAAAGTGAGTTCTACAAGTTATCATGTACTTGTATTATGATTGTGTAGGTTACCAGCGGACAACTCTAATAAATATAAGTATTATATGTGGCCACCAGCACAAACTTTTTCTTGTTGTCATAGTAGCAACCAGTAAAAATACCAATTAAAATTTTCAGTATGGGAATTCTTAAAATCTAAAAAGCATAAAATCTTTTTAAATAGTTATTTTCATTCATACTGTTATTATAAATAAGTGGTTTTTTTTTCAGGCTGTTTTTTCAGGATGTAGTGCCAATACCACTCAACACGAATGCTGTAATCTCTAGAGCATTGCCATATGAAATTCCAATGTGTCAAATGTCATTACTTGTGCAGTGTGAATTTAGATTTTTATATGTCATTTAGCTCTAGGGAGCATGAACTGAATATACTAGTTCACCACCTTGGAGATTCTGGCAGTAATATTAGACACTGTAACTGTACATATATAGATGGTACAAGTATGAACACATAAACAGTCAATATGTCTTTTGGGAGTAGGGATTTAAGCATTGATCCTGTTTTTAACACATTTCATACAAAGAAGGAAAGAGCAAGGTCTATCAGCTGCAGAGAGGGAAAAGTCATTAGATTCTATACTGATCAGTACAGTGCAGGTGCAAATAATAAACACGTAGAAGAGAAAAAATTGACATTTCCCTTGCTACAGAAAATTGTGTGTATGTACCATTAATAATACATTATTTATATTATTATTGTCATCATGAGTTATGTGCCATTATTATGTTCTGCCTCCACTTTGGAGTGTATCAGTTTACCAACAGGCAACTATGTGCCGTCAGAGTTGCTGGAGACTGGCACTAAGGTGCCAGCATCAGTGCAGGCCTAGGCAGAGACTATGGGTGACGTAGTGGTGTGCATTGTGGACCTGGTAGAAGGGTGGAAGAGAGCTGTGATTATAAGGGCAGTGCTTTTGCACCTCAGCTGCGGGGCGCCAGAATAGTCTGTTCAAGGTGTGTGAGCAAAGTAAGCCCAGATGTAACCAGCAAAGCGCATGAAGTTGGGTTGAAGCTAGAAGCAAATGAGAGGCTCATTGAAGCTCTGCGTGACGTCCTTTAAGTAGCCACTGTCAGGTTGCTTGTACCAGTTAAAGAAAGAGACCAGAAGAAACAATGTCAGAGAGGGGCTGCACAGCAAGGGCTAAATTTGGTCACCAAGGTGAAGCAAATAAGCTCCAAGAATACAAAGACTGTTACAATCTTTAAACAATTGCTAAGATAGTGTAGACTGAAGAGCCTGAAGAGGGACTAACTGAAAATAAGTGAGGCAGTGAATAGTGAATAACTGGTAGCCATGAAGCCAGTGAACTGTGGGAGACTGCTGAGACCTTTGAGACCTAGGAATAGGTCTACACAATCAAATGTTGCAGAGTAATAGAACGTTCACATTGTGTATTGCGGCACACACAGATACACCTCCATTAGTGCTGGTGAAAGTACACGCTTGCAAGCGCATACATTCACTGCAAAGCTGCTTTCTGCCTTCTATACATCTACCTCTCAGCATGTAAGTGCCTGACAGAAGTGACAGGTCTCGTCTTTTTACGGGTATACATTATGCGGCAAGAAATATGATCGAAAAATCATCATTGTCATGATGATTTTACACAGCACTCAATGAGTGGTGAATGATTTTACTGTATTTGTGGGGCATACTTTGTCACTATTATGCGCTGAAGTATAATTTGCATGTGAACAATCCCTACTTACCCTGTTGTCATTAAAAGGGGCAGTGATAAGTCCACTGCGCTATTGGAAGAATAACTAAGCAATTAAGAATAAACTCTATGGGGGACATGTCCCATTAGCGCTGCACCATTTTTTGGGTGTATTTTGCTCCAAAAAACAGTTGACACCATATTCTCTATATAATCTAACTGTCGTACACCAAAACAAGGTGAACTTGACACTTTGGAATGCGCCTAAAGTAGGCGCTTCAAATATGCTAGCAATAATATGCTATGCACCTTTTTTTTGGTATATGCCTAAATTATTGTTTCTGCAACTGTCAAGCATGATTTTCCACTGTAGTTGGAAATAAAATAAAGATATTTTTTCAACTGCAACATCATTCCAGAAGGGGAGACCCCTTACAAACAGCTGAATCTATATTTTTTTGTGAATTTTCAGCATTGTAATACTTCATATTTCAAGTGTTTCCAGTATTTTACACTTTAAATGATAAAGGTGGATTATTTCTCCTGGAAATATATAATATTATCTCGAAGATTTACTACAAATATGCTGTAAGTGCTTTTAAAAATTAATGCATTTCTGCCATGTTTCACATAATTGGCTTTTTCATCTACAAAGCACATTTATCTGATTTTATGAACATCAGTGTTAACTTTGCCTATAACATCATTCAATTATATGTTTAACAACCAAGTGTTCTTTGGAAAGTAATTATTCTAACTTTATAATTTATACAAAGATATCCGAAGTTCCCTCAATTTATCATGAAAACGATAAACAAAACATGATCAAACAGGTCTTTATGTTGTGAGGTGATAGCGGAAGAGTATTGGAAAGCTATGTTTTCTAATATCTAAAATAGAATAAGTATCCATAACCATACTTTGTGTTGGAAAAAATAGATCTCAGAAAGTTGCTTGAAATAAAGCATTTGCAGAATGGAGGTGTCTCTCAAAATTCTGCTACAGTTTTTAATATATTCCTTACTGACCTGAACAAACTCCATGAAATTAATGGGGGTTTGATGGCTTTTGTTCGATTTCACACTGCATTTATTGGGAAGCTCACAGTTCATAGTACATGGAAATCCAATCAGAAAAATTTACATTGAAATTAAGTCAGTGGAGCTACAGCATAGAAAAGTGTCTTACTTCAATCCATCATCAATAAAGATTAGAGAGCCATAAATGATTCTCGATCACCATTATTTGACCCAACACAAGGGAAAAGAAGTTGAAGATGGGATTTACAAAGAGAAACAGAGAGCAAAAGAAAAAAAAGTCTCCCCTAAGGGAGAAGGGAAAAAAAGTGGAGAAGATGCATGTTTTTGAATAGGTTATGTTGTGTTCTTTCACTGTTTGCAACCAGTGCTGAATGTAAACGTTAAGCATTTTACCACGCAGTTCTCATAATTATGACCTAGGAATTAAACGAGTTAGCCTTGTATGACAATGAACGTTTGTCATGTTCTTCCATTGTAACATGTTACATTATAATACACTGGACCGATAAGGATGTCAATCAGTCTATGTTGGGTAGTTAATGACTATCAAATGTCAGCAAGACTCAAAACACAGAGTCTACTGTACAAAGCAATTTGTGTAATACACTAGATCATATGAACCTGTTATTCTGTATTGTACCACTTGCCTTTTTCATTTAGATGATATAGAAATGATATATAGATATAGATGAGAGAAATGATTTGAAATCAGCTGTTTTCTAAATCTCTCGTCAACAAATTTACCTTAATATGTATCAAAGACCTACATTTTCACTATGAAAGGCAATAAAAGCAAAAATACAAATCCTATTAGATCCAAATTGTCTTTAAGGGAATGTGTCATCAGAAAAAGACCTCTTTTGTTAAATCAGGTCTTTATGTTCAACATATTTTTAAGAATTTTTCATTTTGTCGCAGGCAAGATTACAAAGAAAGATGATAATAATAATAAGTAGATAACACAGGTGATAATCACAGTTCCCTTCCTCCCTCTTAGGTTATGTTCACGCGGCGTGGCCAGTGCAAACTTCTAATGTGCATTCACTGTCATTATCCATGGCGCGTACTGTACGCCAGGAGAGACAGTTGTAATTCATAGCTCTGTATGAGAGCTATGAATTACCGTAATTTTAGGCATATTGAAGCGCAAATATGCCATGTGAACATACCCTTACAGTCACTGCACAAGGACCTCTGCACAAGTCACCTAAAGCACTCTCCCACAGAAGTCAATGAGACATCTCCTGTTCACGGGTTTCTATGGTCCATGTTTGCATGGGTTTTAGCACCTGTTGTTTTTTTGTACAAATTTTGTTTTTTTACTACAACCGCCACAACAGCCTGCACCAGTGTTTATGTTTGGATGTTAATTCTTGCCTTTTTTAAGTGTACATTTGGAAGGGTGGCTGCCTCCATCTTGATTGTGCATCTAATTTGTCTTAATCACGGTGAATGGAGCCTGTTTCCCTGATTGTATGGTGACTTTGGCCCCAAAGAGATGCAAATCTAAAGATAGGGCCCCACCTGATGAAGTTATCTTGATGTGGTAGGTGGGCACACATAATTTTATCAAATACCTCTATTTTAAACATATATTAAAGATAGTGATATAGTTCAAGATGTTCCATAAATTCAGTGTTTGCATGGATGTTAGTGTCTGCTGGGTGCTACTGATTTTTTGTTGGTCTATGTAGCTGCAGTAAAGTATATTTCTGAATTCTGTTAAAAGCAGTTCAGGCAAGATGGCTGCCACATAGTGTAATGCAGAAAATAGCATAACAACAATCAGAACATACAAATGGATAAGAAAATAATATTTATCAGTATGTGTCCTTAATTAGTAAAAAGTATGAATGAAACATTCCCTTTAAATGGAGTAAATACAGTTTTGGTATAGGGAGCCCCCCAGTTTTCGTATAATCTTATTTTCAGGTTTTGCCTAATTTATATAAAATCCATTTTTGGACAAATTGTCCATTGCAACAATTGGCATCCAAGCGTTTCCACATTTTCCTTCTAGAGTTGTTTATATTGTAGTAATTTGACAATATTTAGCTTGATTTAACACAGGACAGTGAATGTGGACATAAAGTCTACAGTATATTGATTTAGATAAAAAGCAAACAGCATCTAGCTGTAGTAAAATTCAGTACCAACATGATAAAGTCCAAATCTAATAGTTAAAAGCTCATCTTATCCAAAACCTATTACAGCTTTATCACGCAATTTACCAAACTAAAACAGTGTCAACAATATTTAGTTTCTTGGTAATGAAAGGAAAAGTCATTTTCACTTATTCCGATTTGAATCTCATAAGCGGTAGTGAAAACTATTTTAAAACCTCATTAGTTCTGCTTGTATGAACCATCAAGACTAATTTCAAAATCACCCTGTGGCAAAAAAACAACTTATATTATGCAAAATTAACACTTAATTACGATTATTATAGCAATCACTCATATGCATTAAGGTTGCAAAACAACACACCCCGTTTTTACTGAAATGTTCATATAGTGAGTCGGATGAATAGACAATATACAGCAGAAAACTACTCAAAGACAAAAGCAAAATATTTCTTACTGAATAGTCATATTAGGAAAGATCACACCTTATTGAAATCTGTCAGAATATTTTATTTCTTTATTAGTAAACTTATTATATTTACATTTAAATGGCTTTTGGATGGCCCGCCTATGGGTGATCAATAGAGGTCACCCTCACAAATAGGCTTAGTTCCCTTTTCCCAATACTCCTCACTTACCTGATGCCTGATGCACTGTGACAAATACTGCAGTTAAGAGATTACTAATCCCCAGCTGATGCCCTGTCACCTTGCTGATTAGTGATGGTTCTGGGGACCATCAATGTGACTTTTCAGAAAACCCTTTTAAAGAATATTTGCTAGTGATTTGCTTCTTGTATACACTGTGACAAAGTGACTACAGGTAGTTGCCTGTCTTTGCCACTAAGTGAAGTCGTCCTGATAGAGACGTGCCACCAAGAGCCTGGCCTTGGTGGGGGGAGCCAATGGTTATCTGTCAGCAACACTAGGTTGCTGACAGCTGTATATAGCATGGCTGATATCCAGCCGTTATGGGTTGGCTTCCCGGAACAGCTGCAGATGGGTGGGTGGCTGTTCCCACGTCCCAGGTCTCCATGTTCCATGTCGGGTTTTGGGCCAGTCTTGGGATGGCTAGAAAAAGCCTGTCTTTCCAGGTGATCGGGGGGGCATGGCCTGCTACCTGGAAGTTGGAGCAGCAGAGCTGGAGAGAGGCTCTTGCCCCCAAGAGGCTGAGGGAAGCCTACACCAGTGGGTGAGATCGGAGGTGCATTAGTGGTACTGGATGCTAGGTCCAGGCCACGGATAGAGAGGGACTAACGTGGTTAGTCAGTGGCCAGACGGCCTGAGGTTTTTTGTGTGTATTGTTTGTTTGTTTGCATGTGCCTCAATAAAAACTGGCTGAGGCCAGTGTTAAACTGGAGCCCAGTGTCTGTGTGCCACTCCGCCTACAAAAGACTGCGAACCGGGAGCTAAAGGACTCCCAAGACAGCCCTGGAGGGCGTCTGGACGCAAGCGAAGCGCTACATATGGTGGAGGATGCGTGCATAATTGCCACTGAATAGACCTGGTTGCACAATAGACATGGCACGTGCAAAAGTGCATGGGACTGCGGCAGCCAAGATTTTAAAGGGCCAGCAGTTTGACATTGTTTGCAGTGGAGCAAGAGACTTTGTCCATTGCTTAACGAGATCGTCTCTGGAGAGACACGGCACGTACCTCAGTAAAGAGACTGACCTGCTGCCGGGAAATTTTTGTTCTTGGACTATGGAGGACATTTTTGAGCTGGTGCGTCGTATGACCAACCAGCCCGCAGTACAAAAGATGGTTACCAAGCTTAACCGGTCGTCTGAATGCCCAGAGACACTGGTTGAAGGTTACGTTGCCAAGGGTGACCAGCCTAACCTCTGTTCTGGATGTCGGCAGAGGGGTACATGTGCAAAAGGATGTCCTGTTGCTGTGAGGTCTGGGGTGCCTCCCAAGGCTGAGCCAAGTTCCAGGAAGAGTAGACGGCAAAGATACAGGGATCCCATCGTTGCTAAGGGCAAGAACCTCGAAAATAGCTTTAAGAGGGCCCCGAGAAAAACATCTTCCATCTGGCCTACCCAAATCCCCAAAGGCTAACCCCTTTTCCCCCCTCACCCACCCGCGCATCATTTTCGGCACTTAACTGTATATAGAAATTTTTTTGGGGGGCGGGCCATCCCCAAAATTTTAAAATAAAACAACGCCCTTTTTTGTACATGGTTGGGCCCTTGGTTTAAAACCCAGGAAATTTTTTTCCGTTTTTTACCCCTACACCTAATAGATTGTAAATTTTGGGAAGCAGGGCCCTCTTAACCCTTTTTTATCATCTGTAAGAAAACTTTTTTATTGTGCAATGTATGTCTTTTTTGTCTGCACTTACAACCCCCCAAATTGTAAGGGTTTTGGGAATTTGTTTTGGGTAAATAAAAAAAGTTTTTTATTATTTTTAAGCCAAAAACCAAATGTATGGGAATAAAAACCCTTTAAAAAAAAAGGGCAAATTGTATTTATAATACTTGAAATAATTTTACACCTACAAGAAAGCATTGTTTTAAAGTACAGGATATTTGGATATGCATATTTTAATATGTTTTGTTTTAAATTAACAAACATTAAAGGGGTGTTATCGTTTGAGCTGCTCGTGCTGTTCAGCTAATTTTCTCAGATTGATTTTGAAATCCAGGGGCGAGTCTCTCCTCTAGCAGGGTGTTTTTCATCCCAGGAGGGTGTCCCCCCACTGAAGAACTGTGAAACAAAATTTTGTTTAAAAAGGGGGGACTACAGAAGGTTTTTTGGTTAACAGCCCCTGAGCCCCTGCATGCTTTTGTCTGCAACTTTTAGGCTCCCAAAAACCAAACAAGCACCGGCATATTTTTTAGTTTACACACAACGAAAGCCAGCAGTGTTCCCCTTTTAGTGGGTTAAACCAAAATTTTACTGAAAAAGGCAGGGGATCCTTTACTCAAATTTTTAAAAATTTAGCTTCAAGTAAAGATCTCTGCTTTTGTCGTGAATGCGTGGAAAAAAAATGGGGGAGAAAACAAATTTACTTTGAGGGGAAGGGCCGCTCAGTTGTAAAAAAAAACCCCTTTGGGTTTGGGGGTTTTGGGGTTGGGCAGTTGGGGCAATGTAGTGTTGTTTTCAAAGAAGGGGTTTTGGGGTTCTAGTCCCCAAAAGGTATATTTCCCCCCCCCCAAAATTACAATAAGTAAGGGGTACCCGATTTAAAAATTGTCAATCTTTAAATGATTTAAAAATTAAAACCCTACATACTTCCCCCTTTTCATGTTTCATCCCCCGGGGGTATATGCAAATTTTAAACAAAATATGTTGGAAGTGCTTTTGGGGTGACTGCAAGGATTTTGGGCACTATATAGGGGGTTTGTGGTGTATAGGAAAAAAATTATTGAGTCTACCAATTTTTTTTTCATTTTTCTTTACTATGTTTACAAAAATTTAAAGAAAAAAAAAAAAAAAATAACTGAAAGGGGGGTTTAAATCCCAACCCCTGGGCTTGCCAGGGCCCAATCACCCAAACACCGTACAAAACAAGCAGGTTATGTAGACACACTGTTTAAACCTTAAGTTTTAAAAACTAAGGTGATGATTTAAAGGGGGGGGGGGGTTGCAAATTGATCTTGGGGAAAAGAAGCCTTTTTTTCCAAGTAGCGTTAAGGACTGGATCTTTGAGGAGGTGAAAAACCCCTTGGCAAAAGCCCCCTTTAAAAAGGGCCCGTAATTGCCCCGAACATTGGCCCTAAAATGGGGAGATGTACAAAAGAGGCAGCGACCCTTGGTTTCCCCTATCGATTTTAAAGCTCAGGGGGGGAGTAAAAAACAAAAGGGGGCTGGCAGCCCAAACACAGGCAGGGGGCGTGGGGGGGGAGTTTTCCCTTTTAGGGGGGTTACCAACAGGCTGAATGAAAAGTCAGCCACCAATCCCAGTGCAGGGGGGTGTCCCAGGGTTGGGG
>JAODAL010075325.1:0-14039 GCA_025379985.1 Phyllomedusa bahiana
TAACCCAACATACTAGTGCCCTCCCCAAAAAATTAGGAAAAATTCCCTTGGGAAAATTAAGACGGGTTCTCCCGGACTTATTTTTTTTATTTTGGGTTTTAGTGGGTCACAAAAAATTTTTTAATATTTAAAAAGGGGTTGTTCTGTCCCCCCCCACTACAAGGGTTGCCTTTTTTATAGTTTAAAAGGCTTGCAAAAAAAAAGGCCCCCTTTTGGGAATATGTGGGGCAAATTTAAACCCGTGTCCTACCCCATTTTCCCAGAAATCCCCTTTTGTTTTGGGGCCCTTTCCATCAGGCCTCCCTTCAGGTTCCCCTATTGCTACAGGCCTGTTTGATTTTTCGCCTTTTTAGGCCTTTTTTCCCAAACAACTGGTTTTTTCTGAATACAGACCTGGTTCTATCGCACCTAGTGGAAGGCCCGTGAAACTTACGCCCCCCTGAATTTCAAAATTAATTTAAAATAAAAAAAAAAACCAAGGAATGAATGGGTGGGGGATGAAAATCAAAATGTAAGTGGAGGAACCCAAACCCCCTTTTAAACCTTGTAATTTTAACTGTAATGAGTCTATTTCAATATATGGGGTTTCCCCTTTTTTGTTAAATTATTGATATCAAATTTTCTTTTCAGTGATATTCTAATTTTTTGAGATGCACTAGTAGATGGTATAGTTTTAAAAATATCACAACATTGCTAACATAAAACTTTACTGCTATAGGATGTTTATACAGAATTAGATACTGACATAATCTTAAAATATCACATACAATCCAGGGAAGCTGCCCGTATGTACAACAGCAGTGCCTGTGTGGCCCTCTTGGTTATAGTCTGGATGTTTGTGCGTTTAAAACCCCCGGGGGGTGATCTAAAACCTATCCCACCCCTACCCTTCCCCACCTTTACACAAGAACCCGGGCCCCCTACTTGTCTTATACGTGGTTTCTCAACAAAGTTTAGAAAATGTTTGCAAATGGGCGCCGTTGCGCTATAGGGCAGTGCCAGTCCTTATATCAGTAAAGGGCAGCTCAGCCTGGATTTGGTATTGTCGGGATTTGGGAATACTTTTTAGTACTGTGTAACACTGTTGGGCCCCGTGTCGGTCCTCTTGCTTGGCCAGTTGGGCCTGCCCCTTCAGGGCATAATGCTTTGAAGTAAGTCACAGTCCTGTTTAGCAGTTGAGGGAATTATGTAACAATAACTTTTTGAGGGGAACTTTGAAACTTTTTTTTTTTTAAATGTAAAAGTCACCTCTCAACCTTCCCCTTAAAACCCTTTTAAATCCCGGAAAAAGTAAAGTGAGGTTTAAAAAAATTTTTTTGTGATATTTTAAAAATTTTTTTTTTGGGTGAAGTCTATTTGGGGGACTTTTTCCCCCAATTTCCCCCAAATTTTAAAAAACCAAAAATTTTTTGGGGTTTTTTTTGACGCCCATATTCTCAATATTAAAAAAAACTGTAAAATTTGAAACATTGGGAATTATTTAAATGGGCAAAAAAACAAAAATTTTAATGGCCCCAAAAAAAACGCATTAGGGTATGTTTACAAGGCTTATTTTGGCGTGCACTTCACCCTTTGGGAAAGGTGCGTTATATGCCCGGCCCAAAAAGGCCCCCGAAAATTAAAGGTAATCCATAGCCCCTTTATAGAGAGCTATGGGGTTACGTGTTGTCCCCTTTGCGCGTAAAATATGGAATTACGCAATGATTTCTAAAAGCACCCGCCGGGATTGCGGCGGGGTACTATACGTCTGCAATACAAATTTTTGAAAATTTTTCCCCCCTTTAAAATAGCAGCCCAAAGATACGCTGTTGCCCCCCCCCATAACGCAATTGCAAACCCACTGAAAGGGACATTAAATACACTATAATGACCGTTATACCCCCTTCGTTTCTCAGGCGCCCTTTATAAAGGCGAATTACATGCAATAGCAATTATAAGGAATGACCTTGATTGCGCAATTTCAACCCCTTTTTTGGCACTTTTTAAGGGTTTTCTTTTGTAAGATTTTTACCAGATTTCTAGAAATTTTTTAAAAGGGTTGTCTTTCAGGTGATTAAATGCGCCCAAAAACTGCCGCCCGGGACGCCAAATTTTTTGGGGCTTTTCGCCCCCCCAAAGTTTTTTTAAAAATTTGCATTCCAAAAAATTTAAAAAAACTTTTTAGTCGTTAGAGAGTGTAAAAAAAATTAAAAAATCCCAAAATTTACCTTTTAAAAAATTCGTTTCGCCCAGTGCAGTTTATGGTTTTATTCCCGGGTTTAAAGACGTCCCGTTCAATCTTCATATGGAAAACCCTTTTCAGGGCCAAAACAAATGATCCCCCTTGAAAAACCTTTAATGTTTTATTCCCGTAATTTTACATCCCCCTTAATTTCATGTAAAACAGGCTTTTTTGGAGGTCCCGAAAACAGATTCATTTCAAATTTTATTTGGTTCTCCAATTTGTTTTCAGCACGAAAAAAAATGGGTTTTGGGAACCCAAAGGGAGCAATGTATATCACCCCCAAATCCAATTATTTTAAGGGGGGCGTTTACGGGCACAGGACAAATACCGAAACGGATTATCTGACCGGTATTTGGCCCGTTTTCGTGCCATGCACAGGGCCCGAAAAGGGGGGCCCGGGTATTTTTCCGCTATTCGAGGAGAAAAAACCCTTCCCCCCCCCTTCCCCCTAGACATGTTCCCTACTAGGTCCAAAAAACGGGCAGAAGAATGTACATGTTTTATGTTTTTCGGACCGCCAGCGGTCTGAAAAAACGGCGGGCGAAATATGCGTGCAGTGGGGACCCCGCACGGATTTTCCAATTTTAAAGGGCGTGTAAAAGTTTTTGCCGGTTTTGGGCCGGTTTTCCAAAAAATGAAAAAAAAAGGGTGAAAAAAATGTTTCCGTCGGGGACAAGGCCCCAAAAACTTTTGTTCTCTTCGTTTTTAATGAAACCCTTTTTATTTAGGGGGGTTTCAGGGGGGCTTTTAAATACTTACATCAATCCCCGTTTTTTGGGAGGGGCCCCCCCCGTTACATATGGGAAAACCCCCTTTTAAAATTTTTGGGGTGGGGGGGGGGAATGGAAAAGATCCCTCATTGGGGGCCCCCAAGCTTTATGTTAAAAACTTTATGCCCGTTTTTAGTTATAATAAAGAGGTTTTGAATGAGGGGATAGAAAAGAAAAACGGGACTGAAAAATTTGGGTTTACAAAGAATTAATTAAATTTAAAACCTTTAAACCCTCTAAAGGGAACTGGATTTTTTTTGTGATGAGCGATTTTCACACTAATATGGTCCAGTTTACTTTGTTTAATTTGGGGTTTTTAAACGTGCCTATTTTGTATAATTAAGGCCCTGGATAAAAATTTCAGTAGTCCCTTTTTTCGTGAAACTTTTTAAATGGGCCCGTATTATTTTTTCTTTTTTATGTTTTGGTTAGTTAAAGATGTAGGTGACCCGGGGATGGGGCCCCTTTATTATATTGTATTTTTGTTTTACATTTTTTTGCCCGTATTATCATATCAGAAATTAAAGGAAATAACTATTTGACCTATCCATGGTCCATACTTACAGTATGTGACCCCCACGTATCAGCAATAAATGTCTGAGATAGTAAAAATGTATTGCAATTCTTACCATTGCTTCTTCTCTATCAGAGACATATTTTTTCACTATAAGATGAGGGTGTATATTACAATATCAAATTTTTGAACAAAATCAAATTTATCTTGATTCCTAATGCCCAACCCTCCTTCTGCAAAACTAAAGCAGAAAATTGGGGCATTGGAGGGTTAAAATAGGGTCTTGTGCAAAATCCCCTTTGGGGGTATTAGGGCATGTCCCCACCGCAAAAGGTTTTTTGGCCCGGTTTTTTTTGGCGGTTTGCGGTTTTTTCAGGGAAAGCCCGGGAAAAATGGCCCAAAATGGGAACAAAATGGTGCCCCTATGGAAAACCCCGTGCAGCAAATCTTACTAAGGGGTTTTTCCGGTTTCCCGGGGGTTTTCCCCCAAAACTTTTTGCCATGCACATTTTTCCCCTCGCGGAGAAAAAAACCGAAAAACCCCCCCACGGGCCCCGGGGACAGCCGGTTTTAAAAATGTGCAAAAAACTGGGTCGCTTTAAAACCCACCGGATTTTTGGGACTTGGCCCCTGGGAAAGCACCCCTTAAGGGGCCAAAACAAAATTTTCCCTTTTAATTAGCCCTTTGTGAACAAAACCCTTAAAAATAAAGAAGAAGGTTCCTTTCATTAATAGACAAATTGAAGTTTCTAAGGAACACAACTACACATAAGACAGATAAGAAAGCCTGATCATCCCCAAAAACGTGGGTAGTAAAGGTAAAGGGGTTTTGACACAAAAGGGTTCCCTTACACCATTTAACTTCTTTTTGCATAAGGAGCAGGTTGTAGACCATCTGTAACTATTGGGTCTCTTAAAGAGGTTGTTCAGCAAATAAATTATTCTTCAATGGGGCCAGGAGTGAATGAATGAAAAGAAAAAAAGTTATAACTTACCTCCAGGATCCTCGCTGCTGTCACTAGATATCTCCCCAACAATCCACACTTCCTGACACCAGAGAGCCTCCTTCTCCATTCACCTCAGTAAGCAGCAAAAGTGTCTGATGTTGTCAAGACCAGAATCTGTAAGTCAATAGCAGAGATTGCTGCGGAACTCTGTGCTGCAAACAGCGGGGACCTGTGATTTTTTTTGTTTGTTTGTTTTTCTACACCTTGGCCCAATGAAAAATAGCTTATTTTCTGGAAAACTTCTATAAGTGACGCCATGGATAAGCCACTCCAGTGTAAAAAAAAATCAGACAAAGCCCCCATGGCAAATTTGCTGTTGCCAAATAGTAAAACATTCACTGTGCTAAGGTTTTAGTAGTATGGAATAAAGACTAACAAAGTGAGGAATGGTAAAATATGTGTTAAATGATATATTTTATCAATTAACAAAATAAAGTGAAAGAATCAAATCAATATTTTGGTGGGACCACCCCATTGTCTCCCCCAAAAAAAACACAGCACAGCTCTTCTAGGTACTGGTCACAGGGAGGCAGGGTTGTTTCAAACATCTTGGAGAATATTAGCTACAAGATGCTTCTGTGATTTAAGCCTTAATCAAACCCTTCTATCTCTTCAAGTAATCCCCAACAGGCTGATATATTGAGATCACGCTATGTGGGGGCATACCATCACTTCCCGACTAAAGGAAAAAAGGCCTGGCACACCAGATATTGTATTTTATCTTGGTTTTCTCGTTTGTTCTGTTGCTTTTTATTCATTACTTTGGGCTAATTTGATACAAAATAAACTATTATACTTCTCTATTTTTAAAGTATTCTTACTTTGTGGCATTTTTTTATGTATATCAGATCTATAAGCCAACTTTATAAAACAGCAGGCTTTATATAAGCGGCTTAGCTTTGTCCTTAAAGCTATTGTGCCTTTTAAAAAAACAGTCACCAAATAACTGTCAATACCACTCTACACATTACAAGTGAACCATGAGAACAGTTATATCCAGTGCCTTACAGTGACATCGTTCATGAGTGAAGTCATACTCACCTTTCCATTTTTCTATCTGGAACCAGAACACCATACTACTTCTTCTTCAACAGATAGTCTTAGCACACAAGCAACCAACCTGCTGCTAACCCTCTAGTCCCCATATAAGCCCTCTACACGGTAATAGTAACATTCCTTTATATCCTTCACAGTGTAGTAAAAGGCCCCCTTTTGTGTCTACAAGATTCATAATGTCCACACAAAATGATAGCACCCTTTTTAATTCCCCGCATAGTAATAGTACACCCTGCAGAGAAAGATTTTGGGTCCACAGCTACTTTCCCTTATTTCCCCAAGTAAAATGTGCCAAGAAATAAAATATCACCTATATTTAAATATAGCAATTTTATCTATAATTATAACCCTAGAATTATAAATATATTATAATTTAACCTAGAATTTATCACTCACCTAATAAATGTATGGTGCATATAGCAGTCACAAAGCCCATGTGAGGCACAATATACAGCATGGAGGACATGAGGCACCAATGGCCCCATGCTCTCATTTCTTCTTTGTCTCTAATTATTGGTGGGAGCCCAGAATAAAAGGCAGGCAATTAATATACTATTAACCCCTCCTGCTCACAGCAGATTTTTTGCTTACATTGCATCTGGTTTTTTCCTCACCGCCTTCCTAGAACCATAAGTTTTTAATTTTTCCATTAACATAACCAAATAGGCTTGTTTTTGTGAGACAAGATGTCCTTTTTACAGGTAACATTTACTACACCATATACTGAGAAACCAAAAATAATTCTTGGCAGTTTAGTATGTGAAAACAACACAATTGCACAATTTTGGGTATTTTTACGTTTTGTGGAGTTCACTGGGTGGTGACATATCTGTATTCTTCAGGTCAGTACGATTCTGAAGAATACATAATAAATAAATATTTTATTCTGTTTTACTACTTTCAAAAAAATAAAAACGTTTGTATTTTTTTAATATTTGCTTTGCAACTGTTTTTCTGAGACCAATAACTTAATAACCAATATTTTTCCATCTGCGACCTTTTTGAGGCTCATTTTTGATGGCGGAAGCGTAGTTTTTTGGGATAACAGTGACGTTCAATTTATTTCAATTTTTTGGGAACAAAGCAAGTATAACATGCAAACTTATCGGGGGTTTATACAGTGTTCACTGTTTAGAATAAATAAGGTCATATTTTAAAGGATCAGACTTTTACAGATGTGGAAATACAAGTTATGTTTAGTTGTTTATTGTTGTTATTTTTTTGTTTGTCAAATAGGTAAAGGGAGTGCCACCCCCCCCCCACCCCGTGCCGTGAGTGGCGCCGCGATCCGCCTTTCGGGCCGGGGGCGCACGCGTGGTCCAGTGTCATGCTATACCTGCCGCGCTCCTGACTTCCTCTCTGGCTGCCGAGCCGTGCGGTGCGCCTCCAATTTCTCTAGGGCCCGCCGCCGACCGCCTCTAGAATTTCGAGGCGCTGTTCCTATATATTCAGGTCACTTCCCTTTGTTCCCCGCTGGATCTTTAGTGCGTCTGCCTATCGAGAAAGCGTTCCTTGAAGCCTTGTTTCATCTTGCTGTGTACCAACCTCTTTGCCGTACTTTACCGACACTACCTCGCCGCCTGTCTTGACCTTACGTGCCGTCCACGATTTACTACGAGTTTTGCCTTATGTCTTGTACCTCACAGTACCTCCTCTGCCCTCCAAGCAAGTCACGTCAGGGTAGCGACCTGGTAATCCTGCTGCATCATCCAATCCCGCTTTGCGCGGGCTCTGTGAATACCGGACCTACATAGATTCCCGCTCCCTGTGGTGGCCTGTACCACCGCTTGCGGTGGTCAAGTGGATCCACGTCCCTGGCCGTTGCAGGGAGGTTTTTTTTTTTCCTTTACTTTTAGCCCCCCTAAAGTACTTGACCACTAGGTGGCATGATTGTTTAAACGCTTCTGCGTATAATACGGAATAAGAATTAGCACCTCCCGTTACCCTATCAGGTGTTGTAGGAGTAGTAATATTGCACAAGCCTGCCAACAAAGGGGCAAAATGGAACGCCATACTAGTTATAAACTTTAAATATTTAATTTTTTAAAAAATTTAAAAAATGTATTTTACTTGTACTTTCAGTTCAGTTATGTCACTCCCATTACCCCAGGTTATAACAGTAGTAGTAAGATGGCAGGCCTGGGTGCCTTCATGACAAGCGTGCGCAAACAGGGGCGCTGAATGGAATGCTGCACCAGGTTTTAACCCCTTCCCAACCCGTTTGACATATCCATACATCTTGTGTGGGAAGGCGTTCCTGCAAATTGATGTATGGGTGCATGCAGAAGATCGTGCGGGCTCGCAAGCAGAGCTGGCACAATCGGTGCATGAAACCAGCTATATATTACAGCTGGCCCAATGGTCTGTCAACCACGACTGGAGCTCATTCTGGTCACAGCCGATTAACCCCTTAGATGCTGCAGTCAATTGCAACTGCAGCAGTTAAGGAGAAGACAGAGGGAGCCCACACAGTGCCAATGCCTTCTGTATCAACCCCGAAGCCTAACAAAGGCTGTATGAGATAGCCAAGATGATTGTCTATATATTTATGGTAGTCCCACGTTCAAAGCTGTAGTGGATGGTGAGATATAGACCTGAAATCAAAGTTCAAAACATTGTTACCCTTTTGCTTGTCAATGCATTCCTTTTTAGGGGTGTTTATTTAGTTTAAGCACCTTATGGTGTCTGCAAACCTGAAATAACTGGCAGACTGGCAAAAGAAAACCTAATAAAAACGTTACCCCAAAATGCAGTAAGTGCTTCGCTCCTTCTATTCTGATGCTTGTGGTTGAGTCAAATAGCGCACCAGGACTAAATATGGGATATCTCTAAAAAAGGCAGAATTGGGAAAATCGATGTTGAGTTGCATTTCTGCTGTTTATAGCTACTGTGTTCCTGTGAATAAAAATTGAAAATCTTCAAAAACAAAAAAAAAAAAGGTTGACTTTTGAAGTATTTTTTTTTTTTTTTATTTTTTAACACCTTCCTCTTTGCTTCATTTCTGTGAAACAACCTAGAGGGTTCATAAACTTCCTAAAAGCTGTTTTGAATACGTTTAGGGTTAGTTTTCTTAAGATAGTCATTTAATGGAGTGTCTATACAACAGGCCCCTCAAAGGGCGCGACTTCAGAAACTGGATAGGACCTAATAAAAATCTATGCTGCAAATTTTCTTGAAAACTACTACTAAATTTCTAAGCCCCCTAATGTCATAAAAAAGAAAAAGACATTTAAAAAAAATGATGTCGAAGTACAGTAGACATGGGGTAGTTATTAGTTCTAAACTATTTTGTGCGGAATAACTATC
Source organism: Phyllomedusa bahiana (assembly GCA_025379985.1). Lineage (NCBI taxonomy): Eukaryota > Metazoa > Chordata > Amphibia > Anura > Hylidae > Phyllomedusa > Phyllomedusa bahiana. The sequence goes on from JAODAL010075325.1 coordinate 8,878, forward strand.
TGTCTTACACTCTGAAATTTCTGAACTTCTGAAATTTTTCAAGACATTATTACAGAATCAAAGTACAATGTGTCACGAGAAATCAATCTCTGAATCACATGGATAGGTAAAGTATCAAAAAGTTATTCCCACAATAAGTTTCACAAATGGGGTGCAGTCAGAAAAGTCAAAACTGGCAGTGGCAGGAAGGGGGTAATAGCATAGACTGCAGCATTTAATTAGTTAAATGGCTAGGATTGGAGTTATTATTGATCCCCATCAATGAAGGCAGGTGATCTGTCATATGTTGGTAAGAGGTTAAAATGCACGGCAATCAGCAAAGACAACTCAAACGTTGTAAGTAGTGAGTGGATCAATGGGTGAAATCAGTAAGCTGCACCCTGCGATCTCCAAACCTCACCTCTGCCCTCCACCCAGGAACTCATTTTCATGGCCGAGCTGTGTTAATGTAACTACAGCTATTTTGAGGGTTAATCAGGGTTCTTAGCCTACAGGTCCAGACACAACTACAGCTGCTGTGACTCCTACAGGGACACCTTAGGTCCAACACTGTAAGTGTGTGTACAATATCGAGCATGTAGATAATTCATGTAAATTGCACAAAAGAGGAAGCAGCTGGGTGCGTGTTGCTGCCAATAATTTTTGGAAACATTTTACTAGTATAAATTGAGTATATTGAAACATGGAAAGATTGATACCTATTTATAAGACAGTTTTTACTTTTGCCGCACACAGCTATTTTCTCTGTACGGTTCATTAGGGATTTTATCCACACAAAACTTAGCCACATGCATTGGTTCGTAATGTTGCTAAGGATCTCAGTGTCACTACATAGAGAAAAGAAAGGGAATTACTAACCCAAGTTTCATTCATCTTGTGTCATTACTTCCCAGTCTATACAATAGCTTTAAAATATGAACACACATCCCATATATTATTGGGTGAAAAGGCCATATTCTAGGGCACAGGTGTCAAATTGCGGCCCTCCAGCTGTTGGGAAACTACAACTCCCATCATGCATTTATATAATCTATAACAGTGGGCATGATGAGAGTTGTAGTTTCCCGACAGCTGGAGGGCCGCAGTTTGACACCCTTGCTCTAGGGCATAGATCTGCTGCAAATAAATATCTGAAAGAAAACTTTCCCTTTTTTCCTTTCAAAGTGAAGCTGAATTTTTCTTGAGTCCTAGCTAACCTTCTGTGAGGCTTGTAAAGGTGGTCAACACAGTCGTTCAAAGTGGCAATACATGATCAACGACACCGGGAAAAGAATGATGATCTTTCAAAGTTGGAATGATTTTTTAATGGAAAGAATCATTTCACACTCAATTTAATGATCATTTGTTGAATGAAATCCAAAATTTGACCAACAATGATTGGTGTTGGAGTAACTTTAGCCATGAACTTCATTATAGCAACCTGTACTACCGAACTAATCTCTCCCCCCCCGACAATAATAAAGTCAGTACTGCTTAAAATTTTTGTTTGATAGTCGCCAGTCCTCAAAATGAAAGTACTGTCTGATAACGTTCCTGTAAGGGACCCCCGGAGTAAATAATCAGACAGGGACAGACAGACAGTGAGCCCAGCACTAGGCTCCCCAAATCTGACCCTGCTTACTTGCCCGTCCGACCCTAAGGGTATGTTCACACGGTGTAATTGCGGCGCGTACAGTACGCGCAATACACCGCGTGTTTTGGGAGTCGTAATCGTTGCAAACAATTGACATGTCACTTATCTCTCTGCACGTACAATACGATTGTAATCCATAGTTCTCTATGAGATCTATGGATTACCGTAATTACGGCGCGCATTTCGGCACGTATAACGCTCAATATGCGGCGAAATACGCAGTGAAATGCGTGCCAAAATAAGCCATGTGAACATACAATAATTGGTCAGCGGCAACTGGACAGCGGTCCCTACCCTGAGTACGTTCAAACATAATGCAGACAAGACAGACAAAACACAATAGTAGGATAGTCATGCAGAAAAGGCTCAAGACCAGAAAGAGAAAAACAGTACCAAGCAATAGGCAGAAACAGAGGTCAAAAGGCAGGCAAAAGGTAAAAAATCCAGGTAAACGAGTACAACCGACACCACTCAAGCCCAAAACTATCACCCCCAAGGGAGCTGAGCAATGATTTTCTTAGGAATTGGAGTCCCCCGTCCAGGCTGTGATTTGGGCCGGCCCTCACACCCAACCACACAGAACACAGACATGGTGAGGGGACCCTCAGTCACCACTCATCTCAAATTTCTGCCCTAAACTAGGCTCAGAAACAAAGGTGGGTGGAAAATTGTCAAAGTCCAGCAATCCTGACAAGCAGTGTTTCAACGGTACACAGAAAACATTTTACAAACCAACATTTTGCTTTTTTCCCCCACAAGGACTGTGCCAACCCAAACAGGGAGGGGCATCACAAATCCCAAAAAATTGTTCTTCCTTCGCTTTTTCATTAATACTATAGCCAAGTGAAAAAAATTAACTCAATATGGACTAAAAAAGTAAACTACTTTTTATGAAATTATCAACAATTTTTCATTTAAAAGTTGTTAACCATCATTTTTTCTCCTACTTTTTATGGCTCCTTTACAAATTGCCTATTTTACCATACTGATGATTGGATTTCTTCCCTTCTCAATACTTAAAAGGGGACGGGGGTCCTGGTTTTGCTGCCATATCGATCGCCATTGTGATAGAGGAGCTCTTGATATATAGGGTTATTAATGAGAGGCAGGGTTCTCAACCTTTTGGGCCGACCCCCGGGGGGTCGATGACCAAAACACAGGGGTCGCCTAAACCGGGGGCCCTTCCAAACCCCGGCAGGGCGGCCCCGGAAAGGGGTTGGAGGGGCTCCCCAATGGGTTAATACTCAGGGAGGAGCGCTGTGGCCCCCCCGCTGCGCCCCCCCTGCAAATGCTTATAGGCAAAACGCCCACGGTTTGAATACCGACGGGGGGGGGACGTGGGCCCCGTTATTTCAATTGGCCTCAGGTTCTGTGGGCGGTGCTGCAGGACGTGAAAGCGCGCGCATCACGCCCAAACCAAGTTCCCCGCACGGAAACCTCTGCCCCTACTCAGTGCAGGGAGAACCTGACCCCTGTCGGGAGGGTGTTCCTGGTGGCAAGGGAATTTGTTTTTAAACCACACACACACCACTGCATATGTTAATTTCTGTGTGTGGTACAAAACAAACATGCCAACTCTCACGTTTTAGGCGTGGGGTCCCGCTATTTGCGGGTTTCCCTCCGCCCCCCCCGGGGGGGTTGGATTCCCCCCCCCCCCCCCTGCAGGGGGGGGGGTCCTTTAAAAAATTTCCGCGGCGAAGATACGCTGGTGCGCACCTTGCGCCGCGGGGGCCGCTCCTACAGGGGGGTGCAGCGGCCGCACGGCCGTCACCCCCCGCGGGGGTCACTGTGCGGGGGGGGGGGCGGAGGGGGCGCTCCCCCCCTCCCCCCCCTGTTTTGTACGGGGCCCGGGGTTCGCCGAATACAGGGGCAACGGGCCGGGGGGGAAATGATCGCGCCAAGGGGAGTGACGCGCGGCGCTCTCACTTCCCCTGCCCGCTGAAGAATCGGTGGGAGCGGGCCCCCTGCAGGATTTAAGGTTAAGTGGGTTTTATTATTTAATTTTTTTACTTTTTGGGGGGTTATTGGGTAACAAGAGGGCAATAATGCAACAAGGGGGGATACCTGGAACAGAGGGGGCCACCCGGCAACAGGGACATACTGGCAACAAGGGGGAAATTTTACCTGGCTAAAATGGGGGGACTACCCGGTAACGAGGGGGCACTACCCGCTAACAGATGGGGGCACTACCTGGCAACAGAGGGGACATCTACCTGGCAACAAGGGGACATCTACCTGGCAACAGAGGGAACATCTACCTGGCAACAGAGGGAACATCTACCTGGCAACAGAGGGGACACTACCTGGCAACAATGGAGGCACTACCTGGCAACAGAGGGGACATCTACCTGGCTAACAGATGGGGCACTACCTGGCAAACAATGGGGGCACTACCTGGCTACAATGGGACCTACCTGGCTAACAATGGGGGCACCTACCTGGCTAACAATGAGGGGGCACTACCTGGCTAACAATGGGGTCACCTACCTGGCTAACAAAGGGGGCATCTACCTGCTACAAATTTGGCTCTACCTGGCTACAGGGGGGCATCTACTGGCTACAAGGGGCATCTACGCCTTAGGCAAACCTGTTATGGGGGCTACTACCTGGCTATAAGGGGCATCTACCTGGCTACGGCTTCTTCCAAAGCCGTTATGCAGTGAGGTGGAGTGGGTGTGGCTTTTTTGAAGGGGCGTGGCATACCAACAAGATGGGCGTGTCCATGCAAATTTTTGTCGCGACGCGCTAAGCGCGCCGCCCACTAACTTCTCCTGCTTTTTCATTTTCGAAAGTTGGCAACTATGGTAAAGCAGGGCCCGCCATACAGGGGTAAACCGGTACCCCGTATGGGCCCGGTGAATAAAGGGGCCCGGCAAGTGGCCCCCTTATTCCTCACGCAAGGGGAACCGGGCTCCGCCTTCCACAGGTGGGCCTACCCACAGTTGGGGGGCCCCGGAGCAGTGCCGTCGCTCCGGGGCCCGCGCGCATTCTCTTCCACCGGGCCCTGCGTCCGAGCGCAAGGCGGCCCTGCTCCTCTGGGACTAATGTCCCCGACTCCCGGCTGGCGCGTTACTAAGCGGGCAGCGCCATAGCCTGCAGCTGCTGACTGGCAGCTAAGACGTGGGCCTCAGCCCGGGTGCGCCGCCTACTGCTGACTAGGCGGTGCGGTGAGTCACTTCACCGCGCCGCCTATGCAGGCGGAGAGCGGCGGCAGCTCAGAGCGCAGACCGTAGGCTCAGTAAGTGATTGATTGTTTGTTTTTTTAATATACTAGGGGCACTGCTGCCTATCTCTAAAGGGGGTCCTGGCGCTGCCTGATTTACTTACTATCTACTAAAGGGGCCCTGACTGCCTATCACTAAAGGGGGCCCTGACTGCCTATCACTAAAGGGGCCCTGACCTGCCTATCATCTAAGGGGGCCCTGACTGCCTATCACTAAAGGGGCCCTGACTGCCTATTTCTAAAGGGGGGCCCGGGCCCGCCCATCACTAAAAGGGGGCCCCCGACGCCTATCCTAAAGGGGGCCCT
>JAODAL010075326.1:0-14039 GCA_025379985.1 Phyllomedusa bahiana
TGGGGAATATTGTGCTTGACCAACGCGGGAAAAGGAAAACTTTTGGGGAGGTGCTTTCTGAGGAAGGTACTGAGAACATGGCAATCCTGATTGGCTCAGAGCAGATGATGGAGCTCTCTTCCAAATCTTTTTTTTTTTTCTTTCAGCTGGATTCTGGGAACACTATACAATACCTAAAATTGGTTTTTGGAATTTTGGTTTCTAGTTGGGAAATTTTAAAAGTGCCTATATGTTATCACAGGTGATTTTTATGAAAATTTGTCACATATACAGACCACTTTAAGGTCTGTTCAGATGGCGTATTTGTGGGGCGTACTTCAGTGTGTAATTGCACTGCAGTGCTCCTGAAGTACCCCTGCAAATATGGTAAGACTGACACCAGGGAAAGCGAATGGGAGTGCCGTTGAAAGTACTTTCAACAGCAGGTGTATAGCGGTGCGTACAGGTAACCGGCCTTAGACCTCAGCAGAAGGAATTCGTAAATTTTCGCATGCCAATGGCGATTAGCCTACTCCTTTTAAACAAGTAAAAAGGGTGTACTTACAGCTCAATGGCTGGATTATAGACTGAACCAAGTAGGAGGTAACGCAACCCCCTTGCTTTTGGGAAAAAAGATATAACATGAGAAATAATGAGCAGAAGCCACAACCCCCCCCTAGGGGAACAACTGAATGATGAAAAACTGCACATTTAATAACTACCAGTTAACACCAGTATGCAAGAAAGCCACAGTATAAATAATGGAGAGATTGTCTTAACGGTATTTTTACAATTGTGCAACCACTCACACGCCTTCTATGTACGAGGAGGGTGGTTGCAAAGGGGCAATTTACAAATTTTGGTGCACATGCTGGCTTACAACCTATGACCCCTTACTTTTTGGGGGGGGCCAAAACATTTCAGGTGTCCAACACAAAATACAGACACCCTCTGCTCTCCAGCATTTAGGGCAAAAAAAATGACATACTGGAAAAATATCAAATATGAGGCATCAGTTGACACAGTGGCCACTATATTTCACAAGCTTATATTGCATTTAATGTGCAGTTTTTTTATCATTCAGTTGGTCCCCTAGTAGAGGGGTGTGTGAGCTTCTGCTCATTAGTTATCTGCACCTGTTATATCTTTCCCAAGTAGCACAGGGGCTTGTTGCCTCCAAATGGGTTCAGTCTTTAGTCCAGCCATTGAGCCTTGTGGTTGTGTTTTTGATTAAATAATGTCCCATTTTTCCTATCTTGTGATGGTAATGATAGCAAAAAGACTTGTGACCGTATAGTTTCTAAGTTGCTAATGCAACCTATATAATCTGCCTTTGCACTGACCATGTCCTCTGCTTGACTCCTCAGGTTGGACCCATGCCTTGGTTAGGTCCTTCAACAGATGAAACCATTAAGGGCCTCTGCCAAAAAGGGAAGAAAAATATTCTACTAGTCCCCATTGCCTTCACCAGCGATCATATAGAAACCCTATATGAGCTGGATATAGAATATGCTGAGCATCTGGGAAAAGAGGTAAAATTCACCCTGAACTTTAACCAGTTCCTGAACAGGTGGTTTAACAACCCTCCTCCCCCTCAGAATTGGCATCCAATATGACTGCAATCCTTCTCTCATCTTCAAAGTAAAATCTTTGTTCACACAACGCAAATTTCTTTTCATCGCTGAAAAAGGATTGACATGTCGGGTCTGAAGGCGGACTCTGCTCTAAATTCTTAACTTACATTATAGTGTATAGGAGGCTGAAAATCCATGTCGAATCCATGTAAAAATATCCGCGCTTGGATGGAGTTTAGGCATGGATTCAATGAAACCCAGCTGTTTGAAGCACTGTGGTGCTCTACTAATTTTTTTTGTCTTTTTTTAGGGGATAAAAAAGGCATTTTTCTTTAATTTGTACTATTTATAATATATTTATACACTACTCACAAAAAGTTAGGGATATTTGGCTTTTGACTGAAACTTCAGGATGAACATAAATTTCTAAAACTTAACTTTGAATAAATATACCCCAAGATAAAATCAATATAGAAGAAATACAGGAAATAACAAAAACCGCTGCTATATAAAGAACAAATTGTTAATGTGGGAATAAATAACTACAAAATAGGGATAATAAAAGCCTAAATGTATCAATGTCAGGGGGAAAAAAAAATATATATATATACTCTCCCTTAAAAAAAAAAAAAAAAAAACCCATACCGAAGAGTGGAGGACCCGCCCCAAAAAAGGGCGTCCCCACTCACACGGCGGCTATACCCTATTAAAACCCCTACACTAACAAAGGACCTAGAAGTAACAAAATACAAACCAGATAAATAACAAACCTAAACCCTGATATCAGATGTATTTATCTGAGGTTTGATATTTATCTGGTTTGTATTTTTTTTACTTCTAGGTCCTTTATTTGTTAGTGTAGGGGTTTTAATAGGGTATAGCCGCCTTGTGAGTTGAGGGCGGGTCCTCTGCTGTTAGGTAGGGTTTTTTTTAGGGAGAGAGTGTGTGTGTGTGTGTATATATGTATGTATGTGTGTGTATGTATGTGTGTGTATGTATGTATGTGTATATATGTGTGTATGTATGTGTATATATATATATATATATATATATATTAATATTACACTCACTCACCGGCCACTTTATTAGGTACACCTGTCCAACTGCTCGTTAACACTTAATTTCTAATCGGCCAATCACATGGCGGCAACTCAGTGCATTTAGGCATGTAGACATGGTCAAGACAATCTCCTGCACTTCAAACCGAGCATCAGTATGGGGAAGAAAGGTGATTTGAGTGCCTTTGAACGTGGCATGGTTGTTGGTGCCAGAAGGGCTGGTCTGAGTATTTCAGAAACTGCTGATCTCCTGGGATTTCACGCACAACCATCTCTAGGGTTTACAGAGAATGTTCCGAAAAAGAAAAAACATCCAGTGAGCAGCAGTCCTGTGGGCGGAAATGCCTTGTTGATGCCAGAGGTCAAAGGAGAATGGGCAGACTGGTTTGAGCTGATAGAAAGGCAACAGTGACTCAAATAGCCACCCGTTACAACCAAGGTAAGGCAGAAGAGCATCTCTGAACGCACAGTACGGCGAACTCTGAGGCAGTGGGCTACAGCAGCAGAAGACCACACCGGGTGCCACTCCTTTCAGCTAAGAACAGGAAACTGAGGCTCCAATTTGCCCATGCTCATCGAAATTGGACAGTAGAAGATTGGAAAAACGTTGCCGGGTCTGATGAGTCTCGATTTCTGCTGCGACATTCGGATGGTAGGGTCAGAATTTGGCGTCAACAACATGAAAGCATGGATCCATCCCTGCCTTGTATCAATGGTTCAGGCTGGTTGGTGGTGGTGTCATGGTGTGGGGAATATTTTCTTGGCACTCTTTGGGCCCCTTGGTACCAATTGAGCATCGTTGCAACGCCACAGCCTACTGAATATTGTTGCTGAGCTTGTCCATGCCATTATGACCACAATGTACCCAACATCTGATGGCTACTTTCAGCAGGATAATGCGCCATGTCATAAAGCTGGAATCATCTCAGACTGGTTTCTTGAACATGACAATGAGTTCACTGTACTCAAATGGCCTCCACAGTCACCAGATCTCAATCCAATAGAGCATCTTTGGGATGTGGTGGAACGGGAGATTCGCATCATGGATGTGCAGCCGACAAATCTGCGGCAACTGTGTGATGCTATCATGTCAATATGGACCAAAATCTTGGGGAAATGCTTCCACCCACTTGTTGAATCTATGCCACGAAGAATTGAGGCAGTTCTGAAGGCAAAAGGGGGTCCTATTTTGTAGTTATTTGTTCCCACATTAACAATTTGTTCTTTATATAACAGCGGTTTATTTCCTGTATTTCTTCTATATTGGTTTTATCTTGGGGTATATTTATTAAAAGTTAAGTTTTAGCTTCACATGTTTTTTCTTCAGTGATAGTGTTCTAAGTGAAGTTTACTTTATCTATATCTTCAGTGATTTGTTGAACATAAATTTCCTTGAATATTATTATTTATTTATTTTTTTAAATAAACTGAGACCATCTATTAACTTTAGATGCACTGTTCGGTGTTTCCGTAATTCTTGCACAACTTGCTGATCTCTAACTAGGAGCTTAATGACCAAATTCACAGCAGATGTGTGATCCTTGAATCACGCAATAAAGTTAGGGGATAAATTTGAATTGGGATTTAAACAGTCATCCTCATCCTGCTGTTCACAGTTTGACATCATGAGACCAAGACAACACCTTACAATTGATCAACAGTACCTCGCCATTGTGAGACTTCAAGCGGGATGCTCTTGGACAGTAGTGGCCACTGGGTATCATCAGCAGGTTGTTTCAAAGATACAGAGAGACTGCTAGAGTCACAGAAAGGCAAAGAAGTGGATGTTCTTTGGCTACATTACACACTGATGACTTCATTGTAAGCAATACCCTGCAGAACCGGATGATGAATGCTACACAACTCCAGGCACGTTTAAGGGAGGTGAGAGGCACCAAGTGTCACGTCAGATCATTCGCAACCATTTACATCAGCATGGTCTGCATGCTAGACTACCTGACACAGGCATTGTTGTCTTGCATGAGCCAAGAAGCATCTACACTGGATGAAGGGCCAGTGGTCCTCAGAGCTGTTCTGTGATGAAAGTTGATTTACTCTGAGCAGAAATTATGGCCACTAACTATGCTGGAGACATCATGGAAAGCACTAAACATCAGCCAAGCACCAAGACAACGCTGATGTGAATGGTCTGACGGTGTGGCATTCATCATCCAGTTCTGCAGGGCATTGTTTACAGTGAAGCGGTGATCAGTGTGTGATGGAGCCAAAGGACGTCCACTTCTTTGCCTTTCTGTGACTCTTCCAGTCTCTCTGTATCTCTGTTTCACTCTAGGCTCAGTGGCCACTTCCGTCTGAGAGCATTCTGCTTGAAGCTTGGCAATTACGGGGTACTGTTGATCAATTGAAGGTCTTGTCTTGGTCACATGATGTCAAAATGTGAACAGCAGGATGAGGAGGACTGTTTAAATCCCAATTCAAATTGATCCCCTAACTTTAATGGCGATTCAGTGATCACACACCTGTTAGGAATTTTGTTCTTAAGCACCTTGTTATCGAAAGATTTTGAAACATTGAATTGTTGGACATGTGCATTCTAAAGTTAAGAAATGGTCTCGTTTAGTTCATTTAAAAATGTTTCTAAAATGTTTTATGTTCATCCTTAAATCTTCAACCAAAATCCAAACCTTCCTAATGTTTTGTGAAGTGTTTGTGTGTGTGTTGTATGTATATTTTCTATTTTTTCTATATTTTTATTTTTTTTTTAAAATATTCGGGTGATTAGGAGAAATAAATATTTTATTTGGCCTATCCATGTTTTTTTGTCTTTTTTTGCCCCATTGTTCTTATTTTATTCGTTTGTATGTTTTTTTTATTGTACATTGTGCCCCCACCCCTCCCCCAATTAGGTCAGAAATAGATGTATTTGCGCTTCTGCATAGGACTGTAAGTGAAACAACAACATATTGGCTTGACACTTGTCCATTAGGCACACTTATGAATTTGCTATGACAAGCTGTTTGGTAGCAGATATTTCTGCAGTTCTACAGATTTAAATGTGGTTAAGTAGTAATCTATGCCCGTGCAAAACAACCCCATTGAGATATGTGGAACAGATTTTTAGTAAAGAAACTTTTGCCAGCACGTGAAATGACTGGGAATGTTTGCCATTGTACAGCCCAATTCCTTTGCATATAGGAATTTGAGGGAAATCCCATCCACTTCTTGCCTTTAAAAGTCCTGTAAAGTTTGGCTAGGAGGTCTTTTCCCAGAATGAAGTGATATTTCAACAGGAAGGAAAAATTGGTTAGGACGCCCTGGTTAAAATGAAATTGTTATATTAGGTAAAATAAATAAATGCCCTAATCTGTAACGAACAGTGTAAGGGGCCGTTCACACGGCTTATTTCAGTCACTCATTGGAGCCGTATTGTTCGCCGTACTGCGCTGCAGTACGGGTGAAATCCGTCCCAGTCATTACGGTAATCCACAGTTCTCCTAGAGAACTATGGATTACGTCTCCTCTCCCCGCTCGGCGAATACGCCCAGCGGGGAGAAAATGAAGTGTCAATTATTTACGGCGTGTACGTGTCGTGAATAATGAATGTCTCTGGGCCAGCGAGGTGCCGGGCCCCCGCTGCACGGAGTCGGCGGAATTGCAGGGCGAAATCCGCCCCCGCAATTACGCCGGCAATAAGCCGCATGAACTGGCCCTAAGTAAGCAATGTTAACAGTGAAAAATATAACTTTGCTATCCATCAATAAACCACTCTATTGAATCTGTATTTAAGGACATATCTACATAGCGCTGGTTTCTAGTCAGATTTTCTGCGGATTCAGTATTTAGTATTGGGCTGTAACCAGTGCCCCATAGTAAGTTCAGACAGGGATATGTGGATAAATGCCCCAAATGCCACCTAACCTCGGGCTCCTTCCTGCACCTAATATGGTCTTGCCCAAAGATATTGGGTTTTTGGTCTCAGATCATTCAATTCTTAAACGATAAGATGGGGTGCCCAGTTCCCTCAACCCCATTGGTGTGCCTGTTCGGACCTGTACCGGACACTCTGGGATCCCACTCGAAATATATCTTTGTAGCTGAGGTTCTCTACTATGCACGGAAGGTTATTGCACGAAAGTGGTTGGCGGCTGGGCCGCCTTTAGTGGCAGAGTGGAAAGGGTTGATCAATGGCATGCTACCACATCTAAAGTGGCTTTATCGGCGTAGAAATAAAATGAGTAAATTCGATAAAATTTGGGGACGGTGGGTGAACTCCCATGGCACAGTTACACTGTCGAGGGCTTTGGACTATGAGTCTCCTGCGACTCCTTGAGATGCTGACAGAGTGGATGGGGTTGATTAATGGCAAGATACCGCATCTGAGGTGGCTCATTGGAGTGGAAACAACAAAATGGGTAAATTTGATAACATTTGGGGATGGTGGATGAGCTCCCCTGGTGTAGTTACGCTCTCATGAGCTCTGGATTATGGGTCTTCCGCTGTTCCTCGAGATGCGGTCGCCCCGGGCGTGGTTCCACACTCTCACTTCCTACTGGCTTTGCTGGGTAACCTGCACAGGGATATTATAGACTTATATCTTTGTTTTTGCTTCTCTCGCCGCCCTAGTGGGCTGTAAGTAACATATGTGTATAACTGAGACACTTGTAATACTGAGAATCTGCAATTTTTCTATGTTGCTAAGGTTTTTCCCTGGGTCGTTGCAGGGAAGTTAGGTTACAGTCTGTAATATCATTGGGTATTTGTGTTCACTACAACATGGTGGCTCTGTAATCGTACATACGTAAGTAAATGTGACTCCATATTACCATGATGTGCCGTATATGTCCACAAATTATACTGTTTTAATGTACCTATTATTGGATCCTTCAAATAAAGTTTATTTGTTAAGTAAAAAAAAAAAACAGTGCCCCATAGACCGCATTAGAAAATCTGTGCTGTAGTCTACACGGCACAGATTTTCTATTGTCGGACTTCTAAACCACCAGCCCTCTGCTGGAATATAGAACGTGTTCTATCTTCCGACGGATTCTAGTACACTTCTATATACTGGGCCGGCTGAAATCTGAAAACTGACCGCATGACAAAAACTACTGTACAGCGTTGTTAAAATGCCGTCTGATTTGAATAGCGTGACTGATAACAAAATATATATTTTTTCACTGTTAACCCTGTGGACATATCCTACTTGCACTGTTGCTTAATATTTATAGTTCTCCATTTATTTTAACTAATATAATTAAAGATTTTTCATTTTCACTAGGATGGGATGTTGTTTAGTGTGGTCATTAATGCTAAAATTATTATTTATATTATTATTTATTTTAAAGCGCCATTGATTCCAGGGCGTTGTACAATCGTGGGGTTACATACAATACATAAGTCAAACGAGTACAAAGATAAATGAACAATGACAATTGGCACGACAGAGGGAGAGAGGACCCTACCCACGAGGGCTTACAATCTACAAGGAGGGGGAAAGAGACAGGAGGTGGGGGGCAGACATGTATGAGGGGGAAGTAGTGACAAGTTTAGTGAAGGTTGTAGGCAAGCCTGAAAGAAATGGGTTTTCAGTTACTTTTGAAGCTGGGGAGCGCGGGGGAGAGTCTGATGTGTTGGGGCCGTGAGTTCCAGTGTGTGGGGGAAGCACGAGAGAAGTCTTGGAGACGGTTGTGTGAGGAGCTGATAAGGGGAGAGCAGAGGAGAAGGTCCTGTGAGGAGCGGAGAGTGCGTGAGGGGAGATACCTGGAAATTTGGGCAGAGATGTATGGAGGAGAGAGGTCATGGAGAGCCTTGTATGTCATGGTTAGTAGCTTGAAATGAATTCGCTGGGCAACGGGAAGCCAGTGAAGGGATTGGCAGAGGGGAGAGGCAGAGGAGTAGCGAGGAGAGAGGTGGATAAGACGGGCTATGTTCACACGGCTTAAAATGGGACATATTTCAGTCCGTAATTAGGCGCCGGAGTGCGCTAATTACGGCTGGAATACGTCCCAGTCATTACGGTAATCCACAGTTCTCATAGAGAACTATGGATTAAGTCTCCTCTCCCTGCTCGGCGAATCCGCCGCGGGGGGAGATAAGAGACATGTCATTTACTAGCGGCGCATACGCCGGTCCCCCGCCCCCACGGCGTATTTGCGGGGCGTAATTACGCCCCCCAAATGAGCCGTGTGAACCCAGCCTAAACGTTATAGTATTTAGACAATGCCTAGAAGGTCCAAGTGTAACGCCACTAGACAGGGTATATTTATACGACGTATTGCGCTGCGTACCTACGGTTCTCGTGCGCCTGATAATTGCATGTGAGAGCTTTAAAAATGTATGAATGCCCTGTTCATACATATCGCTCCTGATATTTAAATGGGGTTATCAGAAAATTGTAAAAAAAATCCCCGTATAGAAAAGACTGCTATGAAGTAAAATACAATTTTCCTGTACAGCTATGATGATGCTGGATTGGTGGTAGCTGTAGATGTTGTTGCCAGTTATTTTATTATTTCACAACCGTTCTAGCCTGTACAGGGGTTTGATAGAATGTCACTCATCCCCTTTAAAGGGGTTTTGCCTCATCCCAAAATCCCTTTCTGAGGCCAGCTTGTATCCTGCTATGAGCCAGCCTCAAAGGGTGATCTTTTCTATGGAAATCCTGACTATAAGTGATCAAATATGCTCAGCTATATATGGAACTCTCATAGAGGTGATTGGAGGAGAGCTGCGCAAATGCGGCCATCTCCCTGTTCACTGAAAAAAGGGCCCCACAATACGACTGCTGTTGAAAGTACATGCTGTCTAGCGCGTTCTTTCAACAGCGCCACGCCCTGGCCTCCTATCACTTTCATTTTCCCTGAAATCGCCCGAGAAAAGTGACGTCACTACTTTTTACTAGCTCTTACTGTGCAACGAGGAATACACCGGCTTGTTATAGCACTCAATGAGTACTGATTTTACTGTTTTTGCGGGGTGTACTTCAGGCGCATTGCAGTGCAATTATACGCTGAAGTATGCTTCGCAAATACAGTGTCAACCTACCCAGACAGGAGAAGCTAGAGCAGGAAGAGAATCAAAATTAAAGACGCTCTAAGCTATTAAAAATAAAAAAAAAAATTTCCTATAATAAACCTCATAAAATAGTTCCCCAAAAAATGCACAAAATTTGGGAACCAAAAAGTAAAATTTCCAAATATCACTACAACTATCAAGTTTACAATGACATGCAATAACTTTCAATCCTCATTTATAATGACCAGTGTATGCCAATAATTATTTTTTTTTTTTTGGTACATATACATTATAGGAGTGTTCCCATCATAGACTTTAATAGAATATTGCTAGGGTATGCCATCAAAGTCTGATAGGTGAAGATCCTACTTCTGAGACTCTCTCTTTATCTCTGTAACGGGCCCTGAAAAGAATTGGTTCAGAATGGTCACTCTTACGAACAACTCTCCATTCTATTCTATTGGAGTTCTGGCTACAGCCAAACACACCACCCACCTATACTTAGAACTTTTATAGAGCAGAATGAAGAGCTGTGCGCCAGCACAACCGGCTCCCCATTCTGAGCCAACCATTTTGGGGGATCTTTCCTGATTTATGTCCGGGTCCCACCTCTCCTTTCGATATCCCATTAAAGTCTATGGTGGGAACACCTCTTTAAGTACAACAAATCCTTGAAGAGAACAAAAATGTATGTCCACTATGATGCAAAGATAAATTTTTTAAAAAAAAATGTATCTAGTCCTCATAGTCAAATTTACCCAAGTCATTCATAGGGTTAAAGAGGTTTCTACCGCCTCAATGTTTACTACTCATTGTAGTTGCTCAGGTGTGCCATCTCGGTACTGCACTGTATAGACAGCACTTGTTTTGAAATACACTTGGGGCGACGTATGATTGTTTTTTGGTGCACCTGAATGACGTATGCACCTGAATCTATAAACCTGTTCTACTGCAGGTCACAGATTTAACGCTTTCTAGCTACTAAGCGATACTTCTGGCTCAGGTAAACTACTTTTAAAGTGCTCTACCTGTTCCAGCAGTAATGGGCCTGGATTTGAGTCATACATGTGTAGCTTTTGTACGGTTGTAGTTCGACACGCCTCCAGCATGCCCCTCGATCTCAGGCGCATTACAAAGTGCTCTGAATGCGCCTGATATTGAAGTTCGCCTTATTAAAAATAAAGTGAACATGGCAGTTTTTGGGCTGAAAAGACGCTAGACTTCTGTCGCAGCCCCGTGCATACATGTCGCACTTGGTCTTTCATGCGGGATACTTTCGGGACAGCTTAGGTCTGTTGGGTCTCCATGAGCTTTAGGACCAAATTTTTAGTTTCCTTGGCAAACTTTGTGGAAATATTTAAGCCAACTTATTAGCAACTTATGGGCACTCCACACAATTTGCCCAAAGTTCAGTTTTGTAATTTTAACTACAACTCTGATTGCGCCTTAAGCGGTGTGTTTAGCAGTGTAATAAATGAAGGCTGCAAGACTCATTCCTTTTCCTCCTCTACTCTTTCAGTGTGGAGTTGAGAACATCAGACGGTCCGAATCTCTTAATGGAAATCCATTGTTCTCCAAGGTATCAGTATTGTTAAACTAGGTTTAATGCTATTGACTGTGGGATGGTGATTATTGGTTCTGGCTTCTTACCGCTGGTACAATGCACAAAAATCCATTCTCGTTTTAAGTGGGAAGAAGCCAGGTTTGCATAAACACTCCCAGACTTGCGTGGAGGCTATATACACCATCCACAATTGGAAGAGACAGCCCGTGCTTAAAAGTCACAAGGTTTCCTTTATACAATGTCTTCCCAGGGGTGCCTGGGATGGAGAATGGGAAAGCAGCACGGAGTAATCAATGAGCGAAAAGTTGGAGATTTGCCTTAGTTTTGCTCTATTTGATTGCAGCCGTCGCGTTTTACGTGTGCAGCAATGTTTACGTTTTATCGGTTTTCTTTTGTCGAATTTAGCCTTTCCTCTAATTTCTTTTTTTCTTTTTTTCTTTCTTTTTTTAAGGCTCTTGCCGATTTAGTTCTTTCTCATATGAAGTCCAATGAGATCTGCTCGAAACAGTTAACTCTTCGGTGCCCGATGTGTGTTAATCCGGTCTGCGGAGAGGCAAAAGAATTCTTCACGAAACAGAAGCCCTGAGGCTGCACAAGAGAGAAGCACATACTTCCATTTTTTTATTTTTTTTTTGGTTTTAACTAAATTTACAAATTTGTGTAATCTTTTATTTAAGAGTTATGCATTTTTTTTTTTTATTTTTTTTTTAAATTAAGCACTGAGGAAGCCTGGCCCTTGTGTGTTTTTATTTAGTAACATATGTTCTTACCATATATACTGCCTCATTTTCTGAGACGACAATGTCCTGTCACTGTCTAAAGGTGGCCATAGACTTATAGGGCGACATGCATGAAATTTGGCGTGTTAACGCCAAATTGCAGGCGCACAATTGTGGCATATAATGCGCCTAATTTATGAACCCGCTCTACAGTAGGTCATAAATGAGGCACATTCTAGCGCTAAGACGACAATTCTGGATCAAGTAAACCAGTGTGAAAGTGCTCTACCTGTTCCAGCAGCAATGCGCCGAGAAATGCCGTAGCGAAGCTATAAATATGTAGCTTCGCTACGGTTCTCATTCGCCTGATAATTGCATGTGGGAGATTTAAACATGTATGAACGGTGCTGCGCCTGATATCGGGCTGAAAAGACGACAGATATCTGGCGCAGCCCCGTTCATACATGTCGCCCATGATATTTAAATGGGGTTATCAGAAAGTTGTTAAAAAAATCCCCGTATAGGCAAGACTGCTATGAAGTAAAATACAATTTTCCTCTAGAGCTACGGTGGTGCTGGATTGGTGGCAGCTGTAGATGCGATTACCAGTTCTTTTATTATTTTTAATTTCACATTAGTCCTAGCCCGTACAGGGGTTTGTTAAAAAGTCACTCATACCCTTTAAAGGGTTTTAGCCCCATCCCAAAATCCCTTCCTGAGGCCAGCTTGTATCCCGCTATGAGCCGGCCTCAAAGGGTGTTCTATTCTGTAGAAATTCTGAATATAAGTGAGCAAATATGCTCAGCTATATATGGAACTCCCATAGACATGATTGGGGGAGAGCTATGTAAATGCGACAAATCTCCCTGTTCACTGAAACCAACTCATAGCGAGGAAAGAACGGACCTCGGAAAGGGATTTTTTGCAAAGTGGCAAAATCCCCTTTAACTACTTGCCAACCACCGGTTGACTATACATGTATAGGCAATCAGCATATAGCTCTGCAAGGACATCCTGGAACATGCTTGCACAGTTTGTAGTTGCATAGTGATTGTACAACTACAGGAGTGGAGAGCCGGCAGCTGAGCTCTGTAGTGAGATGGTAAGGGCGGTTTCTGTCCCTTCCTTCCTGATCACTGTACGGATCAGCAGGAAGCCTTCAGGCTACAGCGGTCATATGATCGCCAGGGATCGGTAACTGCAGGAGCTGTGGTATCTTACAACATGGGTCCCCCCAACTCCAGTCCTCAAGGTCCACCAACGGGTCATGGTTTTTCTGGCTCTCCTTTGCAGTGCACATGTGATTTAATTATGCTGCACAAGTGCTTTAATTGTCAGTGCATTCTGTGGGAGATGCCGAAAACATGACCTGTGGGTGGGTCTTGAGGACTGGAGTTGGGGAACATTGTCTAACAAGACCCAGATCAGCTCTGCACCAAGTTTAAGAGTCTGTATTTCCTCTGTAGCTGGGGCTAAATTATCAGCCCTATTTACCGGGCAAATCAGTAAAAAAAAAGTTATATCAAAAAATGGTCCCAGAGTGGGCACAATATGTCAAATAAATAAAATCAATAAAAATTATCTATATCCCTGTCCCTGAAAACCCTAAAACCGCATATCGCTTATAGAAAAATGTCTGTAATGGAAAAATGACACACTGACAAAACTTTAGTGCCACTTTTTGCTATTGTTAATAAATAAAATGCAGAAAGTTTTTTTTTTTTCATTTTCCCTGATATTACTTAAAAAAAAAAAAAAAAAATGTAAAACATACATAAAAATAAAGCTTTATGTATCAGGGATGCAGGGGGAGACAAAAAAATTTGTAGAGTAACAGAAATCGCATACAAACCCACATGGACTTAAAGGTGAAAATTGTGCCTGGTCAGGAAGATGGTGGGGTTGGGTGGGAAATGACAGTCAGAAACTGGTTGAATAGGTTTTCCTTTCTCCATGAAGTGAAGGCATGCTACCAGGGTGTTGCCATCTTGATCGGCTCTGGGACCGCCACAGATCTTGGGAAGAAAATCACTGCTTCCTCTTCATTGTTTTTCCTGCCTGTGGACCCCCCGTCACCAGCTGTCAGCAATCAATCCCCTTTCCCGAACGCCGATACATGTTTTGCATTGAAAGAAATGTGAAATCACCCTGCACATTGTTTACTGCGTGT
>JAODAL010075327.1:0-14039 GCA_025379985.1 Phyllomedusa bahiana
AGACAGCTTTTGTGACAGTAGGCACTCATTCACTATAGACAGGATGCCATACAAATCTGTAATATGACAGATTCTAGATCGCTATGAGCATATACGGTATCTCCGCAGGCCTCCAATTTTCTACAAAGGCAAACAGATTTTTTTCTTATGACGGCTTCTTTGAGAAACTGCAATAGTTATAGTTATTCATCTCTGCAAGCATTGCTTCTAGGGTTCAGTCCCTTACACAGGCACCATATGGCAGCACACGGAGCACCTATGGGTTTGCATTAATTTCACCTGAAACAGTTGCTTGTTTTTAGGGTCTCTGTAATTAAAACAGATGGTCAGGTTATAGCAAATCTGTATACATATATATTTTTTTTTGCTTGGCACCATTTATAACGAAGGTAATGGAAATGTCAGATACATATATTGATTTATTTGCTAGTTTCCCCGTAAAATGTTTTATTTTTTTCGCCACCCATTTTTTTTTTTAAGATTATTGAAAAATGCAAACATGAAGCCCATGGCGTAGTGGTTTTAAATCATTTCACATGTTTTCTTGCTGAAAAAGTATAATTTCCTAAGTAAAGAGGGGGAAAAGAGAAAAGAGTGCCCAACACAGAGAAAATGGAACAAAGTAATACATTGTTTTTCATCATTTTCTGACAGAAATAAAACAAAAATTACCCAACACTGAAAACCATGACTGCTTTGAAGGGGACTACATCCTTCACGTGTAAAGCTCAACCACCATTAAGACTTTCCATTTCCCTCTATCACACTTCCTTCTATATCTTTCCAGTAATATTGGAAAACTGAATTCTCTATATTTTTTATTTGTTATATAACGCTAACATATGTCACAGCAATCCTTTACGTCAAATTTCCCTTTCCCAAAAACAGCTTGGACTAGTTTCTCAATCACAGAAACCACAAGGAATTTTTTCCCCCCAAATTAGTTTTTGAAGAAATTTTTTAAGCCAAAGCCTGGAATGGACCTTAGATTGAGGATATGTATTAAAGTTTTGATTAGTTTTAAACGTGTAAGCAAAGGTAAAAAAAGATTATCAAATACTGTTTTTCAAACATTCTGTCTTATTTTGGGTTATTTGGATAAGCATTCTTAACTCCTGCTGTTTACAAAAGTTTTCCCAGTTATGGACCACCTCTCTCTGCTCTAGCAGTGGTCAGAATAGTGAGATCACTTCCTGCTGTGTCTTATTAACAGTACAGGAGCTTGTTTAATGTTTTACTGACAACTTTAACCCTTAAGAGCTCTGTAGCCTTTTACCTCACTGTTTAGACACCTCCCTCACCAATGTCCCTCTAATCAGCTCAGCTTGGAATAGTAGAGTTGATATGTCAATCACTGCGGTAGAAGCACCCACAGCCTTTACAGGAAGTGGGAGCCTAAAATGGCTGTGAAAAACAGGATCTGTGAAACAGCCTATGGGGAAAAAACCCCTTTGGGCTATGTTCACACGGGTTTCACGGGGTAATTGCGGGACGGATTTTTACCGCAATTACGCTGTTGGGTCGGCAATGGGGTGGTGGGGGGGGGGCCCAGCAGCTCCGGCCCCCCCTAGACATTCATTGTCCACGGCGGGAAATACCGTCTTTAATAATTGACATGTCACTTTCTCCCCCTCGCCTATTCGTGAGCGGGGAGGGAACGGGAAACCATAGTTCCTATGGGAAAAGGGATTACCGTTGACTGGGACGGATTTCCCAAAATTCCCAAAAACCTTTTTTTTTTTCCAAAAATTTTAAAAAAACCAACCCAAAAAAAAAAATTTTTCCCCCTTTTTAAAAAAATTTTTTCCGGGGAAAAAAATTTTTTTAATTTTTTTTTTTTTTTTAAAAAACCCCCAAAAAAAAGGTTAAAAAAGAAAAAAATTTTTCCCTTTTGGGGCCCTTTTTTTAAAATTTTTTTTTTTCCCCCCCCCCCCTTTTTTTAAAAGTTTTTTTAAAATTTTTTTTTAAAAGGGGGTTTAATAGGGGAAAAAAGGGGGGTTTTTTAAAAAAAAGGGGCCCCCCCCCAAAAAAATTTTTTTTTGGTTTTTTTTTTTAAAAATTTTTTTCCCCCCAAAAAAAAACCCCCCCCCCAAAATTAAAAAGGGGAAAAACCCCAACAGGGGAAAAACCCCCCCCCTTTTTCCCCGGGGGGAAAAAAAATTTTTAAAAAAGGGGGGGAAAAAAACCCTTTTTTTTTTTTTTTTTTTTTTTTAAACGGAAAAAACCCCCCAAAAATTTTCCCCGGGGGGGGGGGAAAAAAAAGGGCCCCCAAAAAAAAACCCAAAACCTTTTTAAAAGGGGGTTTTTTTCCCCCCCCCCAAATTGGTGGGGGGGGAAAGGGGAAAACCAAAAATTTTTTTGGGGTTTTTCCGGAAAAAGGGAAAAAAAACCCCCCAAATTAACCCCGGGGTTTTAAAAAAAAAAAAGGGGGGAAACCCCCTTTAAAAGGGGATTTTTTTTTTTTTGGGGTTTTAAATTTTGGTGTTTTTTTTTTTCCCCCCCAAAAAAAACCAAAAAAAAAAAAAAAAAACCCCCCCTTTTTTGCCCAAATTTTTTCCCCAAATTAAAAAAAAAAAAAAGGGGGAAACCCCAAAAAAAAATTTTAAAAAAAAGGGAACCCAAAAAAGGGAAAAATTTTGAAAAAATTTGGGCAAAAAAAAACCCCTTTTTTCCCCCAAAAACCCTTTTTTTTTTGGGAAATAAAAACAAAAACCCAAAAACAAAAAAAAAAAGGGGGGGGGGGTTTTTCCCGGTTTAGTTGGGGGGGTTTTTTTTTAAAAAAAAGGGTTTCCCCCCCCCCCATAAAAAGGGGGGGGGGAAAATTTTTTAAAACCCCCCCCAAAACCCCCCTTTTTTTAAAAAAAAACCCGGGGGAATTTTTTAAAAAAATTTTTCCCGGGAAAAGGGTTTTTTTTTGGGGGTGTTTTTTAAAAAAAAGGGGTTTTTTTTTGGGGTTTTTAAAAAAAAAAAAAATTTTTAAAAAAAATTTTTGTTTTTAAAAATTTTTTTAAAAATTTCCCCCCCCCCTTTTTTTTTAAAACCCCACCCCCCCCCCGGAAAAAACCTTTTTTGGGGGGGGGGAAAAAAAAATTTTTTTTTTTTTTAAAAAACCACCCACACCGGGGAAAAAAAATTTTTCCCCAAACCAAATCCCCGGGGCCCCAATTAAATTTGGGGTTTTTTTTTGGGGGGAAAATTTTTCCCCCCCCAAAAAAACCCCAAAAATTTTTTGGGGGGGAAAAAATGGGGGGGGAAAGGGGGGCCCAAAAAAAACCCCCCCCCCCCCCCCCCGGAAAAAAAAGGGGAAAAACCCCCTTTTTTTTTTTAAAAAAACCCCCCCCCCCGGGTAAAAACCCCCTTTTTTTAAAAAAAATTTTTTTTCCCCCCTTTTTTTTGGGGGGCCCCCCCCCCCTTTTTTGGGTTTTTTTTAAAAAAATTTTTTTAAAAACCAACCAAAAATTTTTTTTTAAAAAAAAAATTTTTTTTAAAATTTAAAAACCCAAAAAGGAAATTTTTTTTTTTTGGGGGAAAAGGGGTTTACCCCCCAAAAAAATTTTTCCTTTTTTAAAAGGGCCCCTTTTTTTCCCCCTTTAAAAAAAAAATTTAAAAAAATTTTTTAAAAAAGGGAAAAAAAATTTTTTTTTTTCCCCCCCTTTTTTAAAAACCCCAAAAATTTTTTTTTTGGTTTTTTTTAAAAACCCCCCTTTTAAACCCCCCAAAAAAAAAAAAAATTTTTTTTTTTTTTTTTTTCCCCCCCTTTTTAAATTTTTTAAATTTTTTTTTTTTAAAAAAAAATTTTTTAAAAAAAGGGGAAAAATTTGAAAAAAAAAAAAAAATTTTTTTTTTTTTTTAAATTTTTTGGGGGGGGAAAAATTAAAAAGGGAAAAAAACCTTAATTTTTTTTTGGGTTTTTAAAAAAGGGCCCTTTTTTAAAAAAAATTTTTTTTTTTTTAAAAAAATTTTTTTCCCCAAATTTTTTTTTAAAAAAATTTTTAAAAACCCCAAAAAAATTTTTTTTTCCCAAAAAATTTTAAAAAAAAAAAAGGGTAAGGGGATTTTAAATTTTTTTTTTAAAATTTTTTTTAAATTTTTTAAAATTTAAAAAATTTTTTAAAAAAAAAAAAAATTTTTTTTTTTCCCCCCCCAAAAAAAAAATTTTTTTAAAAAATTTAAAAAATTTTAAAAAATTTTTTTCCCCCTTTTTTAAAAAATTTAAATTTTTAAAATTTTTTTAAAAAAAAAATTTTTTTTTAAAAAATTTTTTAACCCCCCCAAAAAAAAAGAAAATTTTAAAAAAAAAATTTTTTTTTTTAATTAAAAAAATTTTTTAAACAAATTTTTTTTTGGCCAAAAAAAATTTAAAGGGGGGTTTTTTTTTTTTTTTTTTTCCCAAAATTAAAAAAAAAGGGGGTTTTTTTTTAAAATTTTTTTTAAAATTTTTAAAAAAAAAGGAAAAATTTTTAATTTTTTTTAATTTTTTTTTTTTTTTGTTTATTTTTTAAATTTTTCTTTTTTTTTTTTAAGGTTTTAAAAAGGGTTTTTAAAAAAAAAAATTTTGGAAAAGGGCCCAAAAATTTTTTAAAAAGGGGAAAAGAAAAAAAAATTTTTTTCAAAAATTTTTTTTTAAATTTTTTAAAGGTTTTTTTTCCCCCCAAAAAAACCCCAAAAAAAAACCAAAAAAATTTTCCCCCCTTCCTTTACTTGGTTTTTTTTAAAAATTTTTGGGAAAAAAAAACCCTTTTAAAAAAGGGGGGCCCCCCCTTTTTTTAAATTTCCCAAAAATTTTTTTTTTGGGGGGGAAAAAAAATTAAAAATTTAAAAAAAAACCAAAAAATTTTTTCTTTTTTTTTAAAAAAAAAAAAAAGGGGGGAAAAATTTTAAAAAAAAGTTTTTTTCCCCCCTTTAAAAATTTTTTTTTTAAAAATTACTTTTTTCCCCCTTTCTTTTTTCCCCCAAAAAAAAGGTAACCGTGTTAGTAAGGGTTCCCCCTTTTTTTTAAAAAATTCCCAAAAGGGTTTCCCCCCCGGGTTGTTAAAATGTTTTTTTAAAAAAACCCAAAAAAAAAAATTTTTTTTTCCCCCAAACCCCCCCCAAAAACCGGCCCCCCCAAAAAAAAAAATTTTTCCCCTTTGGCCCCAAAAAATTTTTTGGGGGGGAAAAAAAAAAAAAAAAAACCCTTTCCCCAAAACCCCTTTTTTTTTTTTTTTTTTCCCCTTTTTTTTTTTTTTTTTTTCCCCCCAAAAAAGGAAAGGAAAACCCCCCTTTTTGGCCCCTCCTTTTTTTTTTTCCTTTTTTTTCCCCCTTTTTTTTTTTTAAACCCCCGTTTTTCCCCCCTTTTTTGGGGGGGGGGGGGTTTTTTAAACCCCCCCTTTTTAAACCAACCGGGGTTTTTTTTTTTTTGGGGTTTTAAAAACCCCCTTTTTCCCCCCCCCCCCCTTTTTTTTTTTTGGGGTTTTTGGGGAAAGGGGGGGGGGGAAAAAACCCTAAAAAAATTAAAAATTTTTACTTTTTTTTTTTTTCCCCCCTTTAAAAAACCCCCCTTTTTAAAAAAAATTTTTTCCCTTTTTCCCCCTTTTTTTGGTTTTTTGGGGTTTTTTTCCAAAATTTTTTTTAAAAAATTTTTTTTCCCCCCATTTTTTTTGGGGTTTTGTTGGGGGTTTGGTTTTTTAAAAATTTTTTTTTTAAATTTTTAAAAAAATTTTTTAAAAAAAAAAATTTTTTTTTTTTTTTTTAAATTGGGGAACAAAAAAAAAATTTTTTTTTCCCCCCCCTTTTTTAAAACCCCTTTTTTCCCCCCCTTTAAAAAATTTTTTTTTAAAAAAATATTGTTTGCACTGGCATCACATTGAATTTTTAATAAAAACCTTGGGGGGGGGAAAAAAAAACCAGAGACATCTGTCCGTGGGGAAAATTTTAAAAAACCCTATTAAGGTTTTTTGCACCTGGGTAAAAAAAAAAACTTTTTTTCCAAAAGAAAACCCCAAACCCCACTGGGTTCCCTTTCTGGAGTTGCCTTTGGGTGGGTTCTATTAAAAAGGGAAAGGCTAAAAACACAAATTATGAGCCATTTATGAGTTAGGGAAAGATAAAATAGAAAAGGGTGTAACAAATACCTACAACACGAAAGTTTTTCCCTTTCTAGGGGTGTATTGCACCTACCCAAAAACTTTCCTTTTAATTATTTTAGAGAAAATGATAATGGCAAATTGGGGGATCAATTAAAAGTGAAAAAAGGAACATGTGTGCTGAACTCTGTGTGGAATAAACATGAGGCCTTTTACAGTCCAGACAGAAATAACCCCTTTCCTTTTCCTTTCCCCTGGGCAAAAAATTTTTGTATTTTATCAGGAGGATGTAAATTTTTCTTGGGATGGAGCATGGAGGTCTGAAGACCACAAATCCATGCAAACAACAAAGATTTTGGGAAAAATAATATTAAATTATAAAGTTAAAAGGGCCCCCCCCCCTTGGGAAAAATTGGGGGTATATATGCAATTTGCCATCTATCTTTATTTATAACATACAATGATCTATACAACGTAAAAAATATCTTGGCACAAACCACAAACCCTGACCAGGGTTTAAAGGGCCTAGCAGCTTAGTAAATTTTTTTAATCCCTAGGGGAAAAGGGTTTTAATTTAAAAAGGGCCCAGCACCATCCCTCTCTCCCGCTGTTGACCCCCCAAAAACAGAAAAACCCAAACCGCTCAAAAATCACGGGTTGCACTTCAAATAATGTTCCAGCATTTCATTTTTGTTCTGTTGGTAACTCAGAAAAAATTCTTTATGATCTTCTGGACAGAATAAGGCTGTTCTCCACAGTTGCCGTATAAATAAATCCTCAAATATCAGAGAATATATGTGCAGCCCTTGGAGAGGGAAATAGGTGTCTTTGGGAATTTTTTTTCATTAAATTTTTTTTGGGGTTACAGATCCTACCTTAACAAAAAATTTTAACTCAAACTGTGAAAGGAAAAATTGCTCATTAACCCTAACAGGTGAGGGAACAGTATCTTTTTTCCCCCTTTTAAAGAAAGTCAGAAACCACCGTAAAAGGTGTTGCTCTACATTTCTGGAAATGTTTAATATATGCTCTTTCTAAACTCATTGAAGATATTAAAAGGCCAGTTCACTCTGAATGGTAACATAAGATCTCGAAAAAGTTTGTGTTTTTGCGTTGGTGAAAAAGTTTCCCCTTTTCAACAGTAGTTCGGTTGAAGTTGTCACAATATTTGGATTTGGGACTCACGATCCCCAAATCCTATTTGAGACGGTGGAAAAGGAAAAATTTTGGCATGTGTTTTCTGGGGCCCTTTTTGGGACTAGGATTAGGGTTTTTCCAACCCTTTAAACCCCGGTTCCTTAGATTTTTCCCAATGTTAGGTTTAAAGGGTTTTGGGTTATATTAGAATGGGCGAATTGATTCTAAAGAATTTGGGAAATTTGTTTTTGAATTTTTAGGGAAAAATTCGGATCTGACAAAATTTGAAGGGTTTGGGGGACTTCGGGGGGAAAAGAAGTGTTTTTTGATTTAAAAAAAACATGGGTGGCACATGGCCCTTAAAATGGGGGAAAGGGACTCCTTTGGGGGAAGAAGGGGGAAAAGGGCCCGGGATGACATGTTGGGAGAGAAAGAACCAATCAGAGACCGGCGGGAAATTTTGGGACGTCACCGGGACTAAAATAAATTTTGGGGCCCACGCCGGGGGCTCCCCACTCCCTCACGTCTATCAGGGAAGGGGGCTGGGCCCCCGATAGCTCTTAAAAGAAAACTATTTTTTTAAAGCGATTTTTGTGGGGTGCTCACTTGTCTCAGAGACTGCTTCTTTTAATGTTTTATTTCGGGTTTTTTGGGGGGTAAATTGGGTCTGAAGTCCAAATGTGGTCCCCCTGCTTTCTGGGATAAACATTTTTTTTGCTATCTGCCACAAAAAACACATTGAAAATTTTCCCAAGGGGGAACCCAAGGGCCCGTTCCTTTTGGGATTCATTTAAAAAAAACAGCTTTTTTACAATACAAATACCACTTCACTTTTGGCGCTCATTTTTTTGCCAATTTACATCCGGGGTTTTAATTAACCTTTTCTGCTGCTGGGGTACTCCAAGAAACCGTCTTTTCACCCCCAAAAAATTAAAATTTTTCCTGTACCAAATTCACAAGCGAAGAAATTAAAATTTTTTTTCTCTTTTTGTTAGCGTAAAAAAACACGCAATTGTAACCCCTACAAAGCATATTTTGGGGCTGCTCAATTTTTTTTGCGAAATTTACATCCAGGGGTTAAAAAGCGTTGTTTTTCTGCGGGGGACAAAATAAACCGTCTTTTTCACCGCCAAAAAATCAATTTCCTGTACCATAATTCCAAGCAAAGTTAATTACAATTTTTTTTCTCGTTGTGTAGCTAAAAAATACGCAATTGAAACACGCTACAAAGCTAGTTTTTGGCCCAATTTTTTTGCGCAATTTCACCAGGGTTAATTTAAAGCTTGTTCTGCTCTGTGGTGACTCCAAGAAACCCTTTTTCACCCCCAAAAATTAAAATTTTCCCTGAAACAAAATTCACAAGCAAATTAAATTACAATTTTTTCTTGGTGTACGTAGGAAATACCAATTGTAACACCTAAAAACAGTAGTTTGTGGCTCTAAATTTCTTTTGCCTTTTTAACATCCGGGGGTTAATTAAGCGTTGTTTTTCGGGCTGGGGACTCCAAAAACCGTCTTTTTCCCCGCCAAAAATTTAAAAATTTCCCTGTACCAAATTTCAAAACCCCGGGTTAATTACAATTTTTTTCTTTGTTGGTAGCATAGAAAAACACCAGTGTAACACGCTACAAAGCTACAGTTTTGGCTGCTCAATTTTTTTTGCGCAATTTACATCCAGGGGTTAAATTAAGCGTTTTTCTGTAGTTGTACTCATAAAAGAAATTTTGTTTTCAACCCCCACAGAAAAAATTTCCTGTACAAAATTTAAAAACCAAGGTTAATTTTAAGCCTGTTTGTGCTTTATATTCATAAAAACACAGATTTTTTTTTTAAAAACGGCACTTTACAATCAATTTTTCCCCCCCTTTTTTGGGGAGCGCAATTTATATCCAAGGGTTCCCCAACTTTTTTCTGGGTTTTCTTTTGGAATCAAATACAGGGGTATTTATCATATACAATATCTTCATCAAACATGCGTACATTTTAAAAAAAACAGTAGTCAGACAAGAGGTGGCAGGTTTTTTTTTCCACCTCGATGGGCAGAGGCCAAACATTTCCAGGCCCAGGTCGCAGCACAGCAAGGGACATCGCACAGGGTCACCGGTGAGGCCCAACTGCCGCTGCATCAGGGGCCGTGGTGTTTTTTCCCAAAACCCAAGGGTTCTTGATTGGTTGACTGGGTCATCCATTTCCCTCCCAGATAAATCTGACAGCCCAGTAAAGAGTCGTGGAACGCAAACAAAACCCTTAGTTTTGGCATGGCCCGGGAGCGGGTCAGGGGCCCTCCCTGCCTCAACCCGTTTTGGGTCCCATCCTTTTCCCTCAGCCAAGATCACTATGTGGTCGGGGCTCAGCCCCACTAAAAACAGTAAACAATTTGAGGGGGGGCAAGCACTACTTGGCAGCGAAGAAATGGGGCCAAACCCCTGCTTCTCCGAAAGGCGGAAAAGAAAGGGTTGGGAAAGGGGGCCATGGGGGGTTTCATGTTGGAGGGTCGCCTCTGCATACCAAGACCAGTTGAGGAACATTGACAAAACACAAATAGATGATGATGTACCGACTGCATTTTGGGAGCCGGGGGGGCAAGGCTTCATCACGTCAGGAAAAAAAGGGCGTCGCTTGCCAGGGGGGCAGGGCGCCCCCCAGCAAGTGGTTGTGGCCGTAAGTCAGCGGGATAGCAGCAGGTGGGGTCGGGAGCCAAGCAGCCACGGGGTAAAAAACCCGCTTCCAGGTACAAGAAAGTAGCGGCCGGGGGGCTCGTGGGGAAGCGGGGGCAGAGCCACTCATGCGAGCATTGGGGGAAAATCCGATATCGCATGGGCATTCTTTGCTAAGACATTGGAGGACCGAATAGGGGAAATTGAAAATCTGTAGGCAAAAGTGAAGCGGGGGCCAGGGAGCTAACATTGGCACCACAGCCCTCGTCAACACATGCAGCGTCACCCCGTCCTGGGAAAACGGGGCTAAATGGGGTTTCCCCATCCTGCCGCCGCAGCAACAGCACAGCAGACACCATTGGGCAACCACCCCTTTTCCCAGTCAAGGGCTCCACCACCCTGCAGAAGGAGCTTTTCTCTTTGACATCATCCCCCGGGCCAGTTTTGCTCCTTTCCCGCAAACCCTTGGGCCAGGTCGTTCAGCAGGCGATGCAAAGAGACAACAGTACATCCAACCATCCTAAGGTGCAAAAGCTACTTACTCCAGCCCAAAGTGTTGGTGCTGAGTCCCTCCTTTCCAAATGGTGGACTCTGCACCGTTCCCAGAAAACAATGGCTTTGTGCCGGCCGAGATGGAGAGCCCAAGCTGTAATTTTTTTTCCAAAAAAGGGGGCAGACCAGCCTCATAAATATGTAAACAGAAGGTGGGCCAGTCCTTGACTTATGGGTTTTGTTCCCAAGGTGCACGCAGCGGACGTCTGGAGCTGAACTACGGTCAGGGCCCAGTACATGTCCTTACGGCCCACTGGGGAATGTGCTTCCGCCCAGGCACACCAACAACTTGGACAGGAGACGCCGCTTTTTCTCCTCCACTTTTGTCAAACTGCGGCTCCTGCACCAATGTCCCCCCTCCCCCCACCACCACCCCCACCTCACCTCCACAATACCTACTCTACCACATTGTGGGGCACAGGGGTGTCACGCTTCTACACCAATTCCCCTCGGCAACGAAGTCACACAGGGTGAACTGCCCGCGTCATGCAGCAAGAAATCGATTTTGGGGCTTTCTCTGCGCCAACTGAAAATCGAACCCATGGTACCGGAAAAAGGGAGTAACAGGGGGGGCCGCGGCTGCCCGAGGGGGATGGTTTCCCGCGCCCTGCATGGCGCATGTGTTCAATCTGGTTGTAAAAGGTTTTCCTGAAGTCTTCCCCCGATCTCAAAGATTCGAAAATCCAGGAAAAGTAAAATGCACTTCATCCATCCACAAAGCCAGAACACCCTCCTCGAGTTTGGGGCCCGGGAGAACGGCCCCCCCAAAACCTCTGATATGCGATTTTTCCACCCCTGGGAAATTCCAGCCTGCACATGTTGGACCGACTTATGAACAAAAAGGCCCTTAACGATTTTTTTAAAAGATCCAGGCGGGCAGGAGTACTCCCTTGTAACTTTGATTTTTCAGCCAGGGCATTTCTCTGACACCTCCGTTTGTTGAGGCCATTCGAGGAGGCCACTATTGTCAGTCGCCAGGGGTACGGGGTGAATAACGTCATTCCACTGCTTTTTATGTCCTGGAACAGATCTGAAAAATCTGTCTGGGCGGACTGAGAGTGGGGACAAATCTCACGGCCACATGATCCCCGGGGGGGGAAGGGAAATGGAGGGGAGGGCATTGGGGCAGAAACATTTCGGTGAAAATGGGTTTTCTACCCCTGACAAAAGAGGGGAGCAGGGGCAGCTGGAGGAGGTAAAGGAGATGAGGAAACGAGCAATACCCCAAGACCGTGGCAGTAAAATGGAGAGGAGGCAGGGGGCCCCTCGGGGGTCACTTGTGCAGATGGCCACACGCTGATTTGCCCGGCTATGACACCAATATCACATCCGCAGAGGATGATTCTGGCTCTCCACCCCATTGACCCCCCGCACCGGCCAAAATGGGGGCCCTTTTCCCACTATTGAGAGGAGACAAACTCAAAATACTATAGGGAAATCCTCCGGTCCCGTTGGCCACGCCATTTGCGGGATCGCCCCCCCTTTACAGGCTACCGGGGGGTTCTTCAGCGCCACGTACACGCCACGGCTGCCGAGGAAGGGGGGGGGTCGGGGGCATACCAGCTCCAACAGCACAACCCAATCGGATCACTATGAGCAGCTTCCTTCACCCGCCTAAGTGAGGGGGAGGGGAGTCGCCAGCAGCACCCTTGAGCAACCCGAACCAACAGGTGGGGGGCCTACTTGGACACACTTTTGCCACCCCAGGTAAAAACCCCGGGCTACTGGGCACCAAACGGATGTTGGGCCGCAACTTCCGAGTTTTCAGTGGGGAAAACGTCCTGCCCCGGCCAGTAGGTGGCATCAGAGGGGTGTTCATGCCGGGGGGATCTTAAACCCCCAAGGAGAACCCCCTTGTCCCCCGGGGAAAAAAAGGAACGACGACCTTTTTCAAGTGAATCGGCGTGGACGGCCAGGATTTCCACACACCATCCTTAGGCTCAGACTACATTACCTGACGCCTCACCCAAAAATGTGAGAAATGACTGGTTTAAAATACCTGCCTCACCACTATTCTGATGCCGCCCCCCCACCTGATGCCACCATCTTCTGACAGTTTCTCCATCTGCCACCAAACCCTCTTTACCAGGGACTGGTATTGCCACCCCACCCTCCACACTCGTCATTGTGCCACGTCTGACCTCATGCTGCTGCGGTTTCTGGGCCCTGACCTCCACACGTGTCATTGTGCTCTCCTGACCTCATGCTGTTGCTCCTCCCCCGTCCCCCTCCATCTCTGTCATTTTGCCCCTCTGTGGCCACCCAGTTTTTTTGCAAACCCCCAAAGTGATTGGGGCCCTTTTAACCCATGCTGCTCTGTGGCTCTGCCGTGACCTCCACACGTGTCCCTTGTCCCCCCTCTGTGGCCTACTCCTGTTTTTTGCCACCCCCAGAATGCATTGTGCCACTGTCTGCCCACTGCGGTCTGTGGCTGATGCCCCCTACCTACACACTGGTCATTGTCCACTGTCTACCCATGCGCTGCTGGGCTTGGGGGAGACCTCACACTGTGTCATTGTGCCACTGCTGACCTTACTTCTGCTGGGCGCTGCCGGGACCCCAACCCGGTCATTGTCCCCTGTCTGACCCTGGTTGCTCCTGCCCCGCACCTCCACTCCTTCATTGTGCCCCTCTTCTCTCCAGTTTTTTGCCACCTCCAAAATGTATTGTGCCACTTTTTGACCTCATCTGCTGCTTGGCTGCGCCCCTGACCACAAACTGTTCATTGTGCCACTCGTGGCCTATTCCTTTTTTTTTTCCACCCCCAGAATGCATTGGCCACGTCGACCCATGCTGATGTGCTACCCCCCACCTCCACACTCTGTCACTGATTTCCACCGAGCCCTCCTTTTTTTTTTCAGTTTGCTGCCATGACTTTATCAGGCTACATTCCCCTTAGTTTTTTTTCGTTTTTTCCCTCTTAAATGCCCAGGGAATTTTTGGGGTGAAGCGATTCTAAGAGTGGGCAGTCTTGCGGTCATACTAAAACACAACATTTATAAAAACCAAACCAAAACTCCCCTTGCATATTTTTAAACATGGCACAACATTTTACAGCACCCTGCAGGTCCCTTCACCTGGGAAAAACTGCTTTTTAACGTATTCGTCTAAGTAGTTCGAACAAGTTTTTTTTTCGAAAATTCGGGGAAGTTAAATTTTGGGGGTTCGCCCCCCTGTAATAGAAAATATTAGCGACTTATGCCAAAATTTGATTCCCAATTAAATAGCTGAAATCTGTGTCGAATGACCCCAATCCAAAATGCAACTCTATTCATGGTCCCAACAATGTCATAGCCCAAAGGGAAAATTAGAGTTGTTTCAGGGTAAAGATAAGTGTCATATGGCTCAAATATGCCACCAATGTCTGGTTAGCAAGGGCTAACAGTACTAGTCTGACAGATGTGACTCTTTCCTCGTTCTGTCCATAGTCCCCAAGTTACTTCAATGAGCCCTACATACTATATGAATTGTCACTGCTACTTTGTTCTAGTAAACCCTAATGGATCGGCATTCAAATATCCCAGTGTTTTCCATCAAGGCCAACCGGGACAACCTTTAAAGGGTTGTCCACTTCATAATAAAATTTTGCAGCCAGCTCCTGGAGCACCTTTGAGAGAAAAGATCAGAA
>JAODAL010075328.1:0-14039 GCA_025379985.1 Phyllomedusa bahiana
GTCGGGAGTGCCACAATGACATTCTGGAGGTGGCAAAACAGGAGTAGGCCACAGAGTGGGCACAATGACACAGTGTGGAGGTCACGGCAGCAGGTCAACAGCACAAGCATGAGGTCAAACAGTGGCACAGATGGACAGCAGTGTGGAGGTCACGGCGGAGCAGCATGAGGTCAGGCCGGGGCACAATGACATTCTGGAGGTGGCAAAAACATGGAGTAGGCCACAGAGTGGCACAATGACACAGTGTAGAGGTCACGGCAGCAGCAGCATGAGGTCAAACAGTGGCACAATGACACAGTGTAGAGGGCACGGCATTAGCAGCATGAAGTCAGACAGTGGCACAATGACATTCTGGAGGTGGCAAAAACAGTAGTAGGCCAAAGAGTGGCACAATGACACAGTGTGGAGGTCACGGCGGCAGCAGCATGAGGTCAGGCCGTGGCACAATGACATTCTGGAGGTGACAAAACTGGAGTAGGCCACAGAGTGGCACAATGACACAGTGTGGAGGTCACGGCAGCAGCAGCAGATGAGGTCAGACAGTGGCACAATGACACAGTGTAGAGGCACGGCATAGCAGCAATGAGGTCAGACAGTGGCACAATGACATTCTGGAGGTGGCAAAAACAGGAGTAGGCCACGGAGTGGCACAATGACACCAGTGTGGGGGCATGGCAGCAGCAGCATGAGGTCAGGCAGTGGCACAATGACATTCTGGAGGTGGCAAAAACAGGAGTAGGCCACAGAGTGGCACAATGACACAGTGTGGAGGGCACGGGAGCAGCAGCATGAGGTCAGACAGTGGCACAATGACATTCTGGAGGTGGCAAAACAGTAGTAGGCCACAGAGTGGCACAATGACAGAGTGTGGAGGTCACGCAGCAGCAGCAACACAGCAGCAGTACATGAAGGTGCAACGAGTGGCAACAATGACACAGTGTGGAGGGCATGGCAGCAGCAGCATGAGGTCAGACAGTGGCACAATGACATACTGGAGGTGGCAAAACAGTAGTAGGCCACAGAGTGGCACAATGACAGAGTGTGGAGGTCACTGCAGCAGCAACAACTGCAGCAGCATGAGGTCAGAGTGTGGCACAATGACACAGTGTGGAGGGCACGGCAGCAGCAGCATGAGGTCAGACAGTGGCACAATGACATTCTGGAGGTGGCAAAACAGGAGTAGGCCACAGAGTGGCACAACGACAGTGTGGAGGGCACGGCGCAGCAGCATGAGGTTAGGCAGTAGCACAATGACATTCTGGAGGTGGCAAAACAGTAGTAGGCCACAGAGTGGCACAATGACAAGGTGGAGGTGACGGTGGCAGCAGCATGGGGTCAGACAGTGGCACAATGACATTCTGGAGGTGACAAAAACTGGAGCAGGCCACAGAGTGTGGAGGTGGGTGGCAATACCAGTCCCTGGTAAAGATGGTTGGTGGCAGATGGAGAAATTGTCAGCAGATGTGTGTCATCACGCAGGTGGCGGCATCAGAATAGTGGCTGAGGCAGGTCGTTTGAACCCAGACTCATTTCTCACAGTTTGGGTGAGGCGTCATGGCTGATGTAGTCTGACGCCTAAGGCATTGGTGTGTGGAAGTCCTGGCCGGATCACGCCTGATTCATCTTGACAAAGGTCAGTCGTTCCACATTTCCCGTGGACAAGCGGGTTCTCCTTGGGGCAACGATGGCCCCCGCCGCACTGAACACCCGCTCTGATGCCACACTACTGGCCGGGCAGGACAGCTTCTCCACTGCAAACTCGGCAAGTTGCGGCCACACATCCAGTTTGGCTGCCCAGTAGTCCAGCGGATCTTCTAACTGGGGTGGCAGAGTGCTGTCCAAGTAGGCCACCACCTGTTGGTTCAGGGACTGCTCCAGGTCCTGCTGCTGCTGCTGCTGGCGACTGCCCTTCTCAATAGGCGGGTAAAGGAAGCTGCTCATCAGTGACTCCAGACTTAGGTTGCTGCTGATGGAGCAGGTACTGCTCCTACCCCCCCCACCTTCCCCTAGCAGCTGTGGAAGTAGTACGTGACCGCTGAAGAACCCCCCCGGTCAGACCTGTCAGAGGAGGGACGATGCCGCACATAGGCAGCGGCCAACTGACTACGGAGGATTTCCCTATAGTATTTGAGTTTGTCCTCCCTCTCAGTAGCTGGGAAAAAGGCTCCCATTTTGGACCAGTATCGAGGGTCCAATAGGGTGGAGAGCCAGAAGTCATCCCTCTGCCAGCTGGTGACTATTCGGCTGTCACTAGCCAGGCAAATCAGCTTGCTGCGGGCCATCTGCACAAGTGACTCCGAGGGGCTCCCTGCCTCCATCTCCACTGTATATTGCCATGGTGCTTGCGGTCATCTGCCTCGTCTTCCTCATCTCCATCTACCTCCTCCAGCTGCTCCTGCTCCTCCTCTCTTGTCACCTGCGTAGAAAATCCACTCATTTCACCAGGCTATGCATCTTCTCCAATGACCTCCTCCTCCTCCTCCAGTTCTGTCCCCACCGGACTCAAGTGGCCGTGAGATGTAGTCGCCACGTCTCCAGTCCCCTGCCCAGACAGATTTTTCAGCATCTGTTCTAGGACATGAAGCAGTGGAATGACGTTATTCATCCCGTAGTCCTGGCGACTGACAAATAACGTGGCCTTCTCGAATGGCCTCAACAAACGGCAGGTGTCACACATGAGCTGCCACTGGCTGACATCAAGGTTACACAGGGGAGTACTCCTGTCCACCTGGATCATCAAAAAATCGTTAATGGCCTTTCTCTGTTCATACAGTCGGTCCAACATGTGCAGGCTGGAATTCCAACGGGTGGAAACATCGCATATCAGAGTATGTTGGGGGAGGCCGTTCTGGGGCTGCAACTCGAGGAGGGTGTTCCTGGCTTTGTAGGAATGGATGAAGTGCATGCACAGTTTCCTGGCCATTTTCAGAATCTTCTGAAGATCGGTGGAAGACTTCAGGAACCTTTTCACAACCAGATTGAACACATGCGCCATGTAGGGCGCATGGACCATCCCTCCTCGGTGCAGCGCGGACACCATGTTCCTCCCATTGTCCGTCACCATGGTTCCGATTTGCAGTTGGCGCGGAGAAAAGCCACACATCGATTTCTTGCTGCATGACGCGGAGCAGTTCCTCCACTGTGTGACTTCGTTCGCCTAGGCAAGCCAGGTGTAGAACTGTGTGACACCGCTGTGCCCTACACATGTGATATGATGGAGCAGTACTTGTGGAGGCTGAGATGGTGGTGGTGGTAGAGGAGGAGGAGGCGGACATTGGCGCAGGAGCCGCAGTTTAACAACGTGGAGGAGAAAGCGGCGTCTCCTGTCCAAGTTGTTGGTGTGCCTGGGCAGGAAGCACATTCACCCAGTGGGCCGTAAAGGACATGTACTGCCCTGACCATAGTTACAGCTCCAGACGTCCGCGCTGCCGTGCACCTTATAACAAACCGATAAGCTCAAGGACTGACCCACCTTCTGTTCTATATATTTATGAAGTGCTGGTACTGCCTTTTTGGAAAAGAAATTACGGCTTGGTACTCTCCATCTCGGCTCGGCACAAGCCATTAGTTCTCTGAATGATGCAGAGTCCACCATTTGGAAAGGGAGGAACTGCAGTACCAACAA
Organism: Phyllomedusa bahiana; assembly: GCA_025379985.1. Taxonomy (NCBI): domain Eukaryota; kingdom Metazoa; phylum Chordata; class Amphibia; order Anura; family Hylidae; genus Phyllomedusa; species Phyllomedusa bahiana. Next base: position 3,626 of record JAODAL010075328.1, read on the forward strand.
CTTGGACAGGAGTACGGTCAGTTTCTGCACCTTAGTATGGTTGGACGCATATTGTTTTCTCTTTGCAATCGCCTCGCTGAACGACTTCTGGAGCCATGAGTAGCGAGGAGCATGAGCATCTGGACCGGGAGATGATGTCAAAGAGAAACAGCTCCCTTCTGCAGAGGTGGTGGAGCCTTGACTGGCTGCAATGGCATGCGTGCCACTGGGCCTGCTGCTGCTGTTGCTGCGGCGGCGGGAATGGACCACCACATCTGAGCCACGTTTTCTCCCAGGCCACCGATGGTGAGGCTGCATGTGTTGACGCAGGGCCATGGTGCCAACGTTAGCTCCCGGGCCACGCTTCACTTTCTGCTTACAGATTCTACATATACCCATATTCGGCTCCTCCGGTGTCTTAGCAAAGAACGCCACACCGCCGAGTAGCTGTTTTTTACCGTCAACACCGCACTGAGTGGACTACTGCCGCCGCTTGCCTCGCTGAGCCCCTATGCCTCTACTTTCTTGGACCTGCAAACGGGTTTTTTACCCCGTGGCCGCTTGGCTCCCGACCTCACACTGTTTGCTATCCTGCGACTCACGGCCACACAACCCACTTGCTGGCTGCGCGCTGCCTGACGCGCAACTGACGCCCTCTTCTCCTGACGATGAATGAAGCCTTGCCTCACCAACTCCCAAGTGCGGTCGGCTACATCATCATTATTTGTGTTTCATCGTCACTGCTGTCCTCACACCGGTCTTGGTATGCAGAGCTGACCCCTAAAAACATGACCTTCCCATGCCACTCTCAACATCTATACTTTGCCGCCTACTGCACGAAGCAGGGGATATTGGCACCATTTCTTCGCTGCCAAGTAGCTGCTGACTGCCCCCTCAAAAATTTTTCAAACTTCGCTAATAGTGGCGCTGAGCTCAGACCACATAGTAGATCTCTTTGGGTGAGGAACCGGATGGGACAGAGGCGGGTTTTAGGACAGGTGAGGGCCGCTGACCTTCCGGGCCATGCCAACTAAGGGTTGTGTCTACGTTCCCACCGACTCTTGGCTGGGGTTGTCTGATGTCATCTGGGAGGAAGTGGATGACCTAGTCAAACAATCAAGAACCATGGGGTTTCTAAAACAACACACAGCCGTAGAGACAGCGGCAGTTGTGGCCTCACCGAGTGCCCCATGCTGCGACGTCCCTGCTGTGCTGTGACCTGGGCCTGCTCCAGGAATTTGTTTGTGCCTCTGCCACTCGCAGGTGAAGAGCCTGCCACCTCTCTGTCTGCATACGTTTGTTTCTAAATGTACAGACACTGTTTGTTAAAAAGATATCGTATATGAAAATACACACCCTGTATTTGACTACAAATGAACCCAGTAACAAGCTTGGGTTTAACCCCTTGGATTTTAAAATTGCGCTCCACAAATGGCCAGGAAAAATTTACTTGTATATACTCGTTAAAATACACTCATTTAAAAACACTGTGTATTTTACTGAATGTAAAAGCACAAACAGGCTTAAAGGGGTTTTATCGTTACAAAGATCATGTCTCAGATTATGGGGACAGTAAAAATAAGCACTTTGTAATTGGGTTGCATTACCTCTGTCACTGGTTTAGCAAATATCAGCTTCTCTGTAAATCTGCACTCTGTTTCTGCTGTTGCTCTGGTTGCTGGTCGGAACCCCCCCCCTGGTCGTTTCCCCTAGACACGCCCCCTGCCTGTGATTGGCTGGCTGACATTTCATTCAGCCTGTTGGGATACGCCCTAGACGGGAAACGCCCCGGCCATGCCCCCTGCGCTGTGATTGGCTGCCTGCACACTCTGTGTTTTACTCCCCTCTGAGCGGGTTAAAATCGATAGTAAAAACCAAGGACTGCTGCCTCTATGTAAAATCTCCCAGCTATAGGTAAAGGGATCTGGGAAATTACTTTCCTGTTTAAAGGCTTTTGCCAAGAGGTTTTTATTCACCTCCTCACAGGTCCAGTCCCCTTTAAACTGCACTTTGGAAAAAAAGGCGTTCTGTTCCTCAGATCGAATGCAAGCCCCGCCTCCTTATGACATCATCATCTGTAGTGTATAACATAAGGATTCAACATTTTGTCTGTATAAAAGCTGCTTGTGTAGTGCAGTGCTTAGGTGATCAGCCCTGCAAGACAGAGATTGGGAGTTCAAGCCCCATCAGTATTTTTTTTTTCTTTTATAAATTGTACACATATGTAAAGATATGAAAATATATGTGTGAACATCTATAATTTTATTTATATACACACACAAAGCTCCCCTAATGTGTCCCTTCCCACAGTAGCACCCAAGTACTTCCAACATAGTGATACAACGCTATTTCGGGGGGAGGGAAAATGATTAGGGGAGTTTTGTATTGTATTATATATATATATTATAAATATTTTTAGAGTTTGACATAAATTTTGGTCTCCCCTACATATGTGTAGTTTTTGGGGGGGGGGGGAATATATACTCTTGGGGGACGAACTCAAACCCCCTTTTTTTGTAAACCCACACCCCCTACACACTCTACCGGGCCAATTTTATTCATTTGAGCAGGGTCTTGTCTAAAAGTAGTGTTTCCCCACCAGGGGCACCGGGGCCCGGGCTCGGGCACCGCAATGGGGAGTTCTTGTGTTTCCCACTATGCAAATCTGTTCCTGGCGGGTGGGGGGCTACCTTGGTTCCCAACCGGGAGATGATCAAGGGCCCCCCCAAAATTTTTATTTGGGGGAGATACATCGAGAAAAACATCTTCTCTGGGAGGGCACAATGTCACTTTGGGAGTTTGTTGGACAGCTCAACAAAAAACATGGGTTGCTTTCACAATGAGATGCAGGAAGATTTTTCCCCTTTCCTGATGTTCTTATATAAAGACTAAAAGGGTAATACCATACGATAGAAAGGGAAACCCCCCCGAAAAAAAACGGCTTCTACACTGAAAAGTTACCTCCATTACCCTTAAGAGGGGAAAAAAAAAAAAGGTCAATTTCTGAGAGTTAAGAGAAACTGCTCCGAGAAGAGGATTTTGGGAGACATTCATAGTTGAGAGAGGATTTTTTAAATCGAGTTTTCCCAACAAAGGCCTGGATTCAGCCTTCAGCATGCACAAAAACAAAACGGGACAACTCATTACAGGGTAACCCCAGGCAGAAAAAGAGCCCTAGAGCACGTATAGTTGCAACCTTTGATGACAAAATCTAAAAGTCACCAATATCCTCAAAAAATATGGGGTATTTTGTTATCAGGATCTGGGGGATATTTTCCCCAAACCCCCCTCGTTTCTTATGGGAGGGTAGATCCAAAAAGAAGACTGACCCATAGTCATTAACACCAATACCCCTAAAGGTACTTGGTTTGGGAAAGGGAGACCGATGGTATTTTTCAAATGGGGCAAAATTGTGCCTGTCCTACATACAACAAACAAAATCTTTTAAAGTCCCTAAAAGGGAAAGAAAATTTTTTATACGTACTTTCCCAAATTTAACAGGGAAGGGAGTATTTACATTGTACATGCCCCTGCCCCCAAATTTTTTGGAAAAAAAAGGAAAATTTTCAAGAAAAGGGTGGGTGAACACTGGGGGATATACAAATAGAAGAGAACGTCAGTGGCCGAATGTGTGGGAAACTAAGGGGAAATGGAATCCCCTGCGCTTTTTGATTTTGGAAGTTGTGAGCCGCCCCCCCATGGAGGAGAATGGGAAGAGAATCCGTGTAAGGAGGCCCAAGGTTTTACCGTAGGGACTCTGCCCAAACCAAAAGGGCCCCAAAATGAGACTTTGAAATTTGGTTTTTTTATAGAATAGGCTCTATTTTGGGCCCTGTCAGCTTTGCTTTGCCCTGTTCCACTCCCCATAGAGGACCACTTGGTTTCTTTTTTAAGTCGACCAATGAATATGTTCATGTCATATTTTCAATTTTTCATTATACATTGTTTACTTACAGTTTGATAACCAAAATCAGCGAGGAAAATGAATTTTTGCCCCCCGAACGTTTTTTTTTCGGGGCCCCTTTATTAAGCCCATGTTAATTTGCACGGTTTTTAAATTTTTGCTCAGGAAAGTCAATTATATTGCCCCCCCAATTTCTTTTTTTATTTTAATTAGGGAGAGAGGGGTTTTTGGTAGTAATACTTCGCGAGGGTGGACACGTGACAGTTGTCGATGTTTTGGGGTTGGGAGCATAGCGCATCTCATTATAGAAAGGGCGACAACCCATAACTGCCTTTCGGACGGGCCAGTGCTTTTTTTAAACGCCAGCGCCGCGTGGTTCGGGCCGGCTTTCGCAACCCGGGGGGCCCTTTCCCGGCGATTTTAAACCCGGGAAGGAGGGTATTCTTTTTCCCGGACAGCGCATTTTTAAATTTTCCAAAACGCCGTAAAAACCAAAGACAAAAAAAAAAGGCAAAATGGCTAGGGAACCTGGAACGGCATGCAGTTTTTTGTTTACGTTAAACACGGGGGGTAATTGTTCCCCATACATCTTTGGGGCCATTAAGGACAAAAAAAGGGGAGCAGAGACAATATTGTTTGTCCCCCTCTTATTTTGGTCCCACTTTCTAAGGTGCTGGGGAAAATTTATCGCTTAAAACCCGGGCAGACTTAGCTAATATCAGTTTATTATCTAATTTTGAATACTTGTTTGTGATATATGCGTTGTAAAGCGTTTTTTTTTTCCACAGTGAGAAAATTTTTTAAATCCCCTGATAACCCTAGAATTGATGGGGAAAGCGTGGGATAGCTGGGTTTAAAAGGGTGTTTTTACACCAGTAGTACTTGTTGTCAAAAAGGGGACCCCTTTTTCAGGGCGATTACCCCACGGGCAATGGCAAAATGCGTACATCTGGTATGTAGGGGTAATTATAGGGTTTAACATTAATATTTTTTTAAAAAAAGTAAGTAAAAAGTTAAGTTTTAACGGGGATTTTATTTGCGTGTTTTTTTTTGGGAAAAAATCCCTGTTATATAAATTTGTATTTTCTTTATTTTGGGCCAGCTTTTTAAGGGGCCCTGTGGATAAGAGAAATGGAATGAGGCAAGACGGTGTTTCAGCCCGGGTTTTGAGTCAGATAAAAGTGATTCCAACTTAAAGGGGTTTTTTAAAAAAATTATATACGGCTTACCGATTCCAAAAAAATCCTGGGGGGGAGGCCCAAAAAACTTAGAGATTATATTAATCACGAAATTTATACCTGGGCTTAAATCTACTTACACGCCATTAATCCGCTAAAATCTTTTTTGGCAGAGTGGGAAACAGAATTATAGTAGTTCAGTACGCTTATAAAATTTTTATTAAAAGAGGAAAAAAAACTTAGAAAGTCCTCTACAACGTTAAAAATTTAAAGAACAGGAAAAAGCTTAGAGGGCCCTGATTACTAGGAGAGAAAAAACCCTACAAAATTCATAGAAAAATACAACAGGATTGAAGGCACGGAAAAAAAAACAATATCAAGGGACCCCCAAAATTTAAAGAAGGAAGACCCTTTAATTTTTTAAAATCGAACCCACTATACTAGGAATTATTGTCATTGACGCTGATCTTCAGATCCCAACCACAACTACTCGGCCCTAGGGGGAGGAAAAAGGGGATAGACAAAAAAGGGGGTCCACGCCAAATTCAGGAGGAAGGGAGTACAATGGATTATTTGCCTCCCATCTTCTGGCAACCCCAATAAAAACCCCCCCCTTTTTTAGAGGGATGGAGAGGCCCGATCAGGCCTGAAAAAAGTCAAAAAATACATTAGATGCATCAAAAATCAATCTTACGATAACAATTAAGTAGTAGAAAATTTGCAGATTCTACAGAAGGGTTTTGACCTTTGGGGCCCACCCCCAAAATATGTGTTTTTTCCGGGATCAAGGTGTTACTCTTTTTGTGCGTAAGCTCAAGTGGATAAATTTTTTAAATGAAAGATAAACAATGTCGGAGTTGGGTGTACAACAGGATTGGAGGTATACGCCCTTTAGTGTCCTTAGGGGAGGGGGAGATTAGGGGGAAAAAACGAATTTGAAATTTAAGGGGGGGAAAATCCCGCCGATCAGCGGATACACGTGAAATTGATTTTTTTTGAAAAAAGTCTCAAAAAAATTACGAAATCTGGCAAACAAGTTACCTTTTCCAACAATTCATAGAGGGGAAATTAAAGCTTTGTCGACTAAAACGAGACAAGTCTTAAAATTTTTAAAAAACCCCCCGATAAAGGGGGGAAATATAGTTATATTAAATCATGACATTACAAACAGTGGAAAAGATCTTCTTAAGGGCAAAAGTTTTATGGGATTCTTTCTTGGACCCCAACAACGACCCTTTACTATGGAATTAGGAGGATACTTGTGGAGGGGTTTGAGATGGGGGCCCTTTTATCACACACGAATTTAAATTTATATGCCCTTTAATCCCCCCAAATACCAAATTTCTATTCGATCCCAAGATCCATAAGGGGTGTTACCCCCCTAAAGGCAACCCTTTTTTCAGGGTGGGATCGATACCAAAATGTAGGGTTTATTAGATAAAATCTTACGATTTTGTAGTTATTTGCCCTCTTTAAAGAGACACCCTGACCTTTTGCGTAGACTGGATGGGGTTGCTGTTGTAAAGGGTATATTAGGTTCATAGATTTAAAAAAAGCCTGTATAGCAATATCCCACAGAAAGAGGAAAACCAGGCTGTCGAATATTTTTGTCCACAAGAAGCTAGAATACAGGCTCATAATACTTTCGCATTAACTTGGATTTGTGTACGGCAAATTACTTTGTTTTTTGTAACAAGACCTTCCACCACTCAGGGGGGAAAAGCAATGGGGGTCTTTTGCCCCAAATGCAAATCTTTCCTGGGGGTGGGGGGAGGCTCCCCTTTGGTATCCCAACCGGGAATGTCAATGGCCCCCCCCAGATATTATTCTGGGGAATACATCGTGACTATCATTTTGGGAGGGCACAAGATTTTATTTGAGGAGTTTGTTGGACACTCAACAAAAATGACATCGTATGCATTTCCTATGAGATGCAGGGGAGATGTTTACCTTTCCCGGATGTTTTTTACATTAAAGATCTAAAAAGGAAATTCCTACAGAAGTTTAAGGGAAAACCCCCAACAAAAAAGGCTTGCTACACTGGAAAAGTTTCCATCCATTTCCCTGTAAAAAGAGGGAAAACCAAAAAGGTCAATTTCTGAGAGTTAAAGGGAAACTGCTCCAGAAGAGGATTTTAGGAGACAGTCAGGGATGTTGGAGAGGATTTTTTAACGGGATACCAACAAAGGGCCTGGATTCAGCCTTCAGGCAGCAAAAAACAAAACGGGGCAAAACTATTACAGGGTAACCCCCGGGAGAAAAGAACCAATAGGCACGTATAGTTGCAACCTTTGGACAGAAAAACAGAAGTCACCAATATCCCCAAAAATATGGGGGATTTTAGTTGGGGGTCAGGATCTAGAGGGGTATCTTCCCCAACCCCCCCGATAAATTATCGGGGGGTGATCCTAAAAGATAGACTGATCCATAGTCATTATCACCTTTCCCCCCAAGGTACTTTGGGTTGGAAAGGAAGATAGGTTGTTTAAATGTGGGGAAAGGTGAGCCTGTCCCCTCAACAAAAACTAAATCTTTTACAAAGTGCCTCAAATGGAAACTTTTTTATACGTGACTTTCCAATTGTAACCGGGAAAGGGGTATTTTCATGTGTACATCCCCCGCCCCCCTCAATTATTGGAAAAAAAAGGAGAATATTCAAGAGAAGAGGGGTGAACTTGGGGGATAACAAAAGAAGAGATAGTCTGGCTCGACATGTGTGGGAATTCATAATGGTGAATGGGGAAACTCTGCGCTTTTTGATATTGGAAGTTGTGAGACCCCCCCCCGAGGAGGAGAATGGGGTAACAAACCTGTGTAAGAGGCCCAAATTTGGATTACCTTGGATCTGCCAAACCAAAGGGCCTAAATGAGACTTTGCAATTTGGTTGTTTTATAGAATAGGGTCTAAATTTGGGCCGTCCCCCATTGCTTTTTCCCGTTCGCACTCTCCATAGAGGACCACTAGGATTCTTTTTTAATCTGACCCAAAGAAATGTATCATGTCATATTTTCAACTTTTTATTTATTTATTGATTACTTTCAGCTTGAAATCCAAGTCAGTGAGGAAAGAATTTTTTACCCCCCACGTTCTTTTTTTTGGGCCCCTTTATTAAGCCCTTTAATTTTCACTGTTTTCTAATAATATTTGCTCAGGGGAAAACAATTATATTGCCCCGCCCCTTAGTCTTTTTTTATTATTTATATTAGGGAATGATGTGGGTTGGGAGTAAATAAACGGGTGAGGGTGGAAATGTGACAGTTTTGTCATGTTGGGGTTTGGAGCATAGCGCATTTCATTTATAGATAGGGGGACAATCCCATAACTGCCTTTTGGAATGCGCAGTGCTTTGTGTGAACGCCCGGCGCCGCGTGGTTGGGCCCGGGATTCACATATGCGGGGTCACTTCCGGCGATGTTAACGGAAGTACGGGGATTCTACTTCCGGACAGCCAGTTTTAATACCGGAACGCCGTACAAAACCCTGACAAGAAAAAGGCACATGTGCTCATGGGATGGAAGGGAGCATGCAGTATTATTGTTTACGGGGAAACACTGGGTAAAGGGTTTACCATACACTTTGGGGGCCCTTAAAGGGCTAAAAAGGGAGGCAAGACAATATTGCTCTGTACCCTCTTATCTTGGGGGCCAGCGTACAGAGTGCTGCGGGAATTTATCTCATTATATGGCAGCACTTGAGCTAAGATCATTTATTCATCAATTTTGAAATACATTTTTGTGATTATGCGTTTTAATTTCGTATTTTTTTTCCCCCAGTGGAGAATTTTGAATCCCCTGTGAACCCTGAAATTTTATGGGGAACGCTCGGGATAGCTGGGGTTTTAAAGGTGTTTATCACCTTTTGGGCATTTCTGTCATTAAAGCGGGGCCCCCTTTAAGGGGGATTTCTCCCTGGCAGATAGGGGCACAGTAGCTGTTATCTAGGTATGTGGGTAATGTATAGGGTTTTGACTTTAATATTTTTTAAATAAAATAATAAAAATTTTTTTTTAACAGGGTTTTATTTGCAGTGATTATTGGTTTAAAAAACCTCGTTAATAAATTGTAGTATTTTTCCCCCCAAAGTTCAACCCCAAAGTCATGAAACAAGCAGAGGTCTTTTCTTGAAGTGACATTTTTACTTGTAGGAGTAAAAGGGCCTTTTCCTGTTGTCAGTACAATTTGGGTGAACACCCCCTAAAGTGAAAGCTGTGTCTTTCAGTGTAATTTGTGTGATAAGAGATTAAAAAGGTGCTTGTGGAGCTTGTGAGCCCGAAGGTGCAGAATAAGCGCAGGAGGCACAGAGCGGTTATATCCCGACAACCTTCTGCATCCCCCCTTTATAGAAAAAAAATGTGTCAAGGCTTAGTGAGGACAGACATCCTCCTGGGAGGGGAAAACGGGCCCCGACAGGAGAGCCCCCTCCCCCGGATTTAAACTCAATCTGAAAAATTAAAGAACACTCAAATGAAACACTCCTTTAATTAACCTTCGGTAAAATTATGCTGCACAAAAATGTTTTTCCCTTGGCGGTGAAAAAGAATGTTTATTTTACTAAATACAACTGCGAAAAAAAACTTATTAACCCCCGGATGTAAAATTGCGCAAAGAATTGAGCGCCAAAAATTTCCAGCTTTGTAGCGTGTTTCAATGGCGTGTATTTTACGCCACACAACAAAAAGAAAAACTTGTAATTAACCTTCGCTTGTAATTTTGCTACGGAAAAATGTTTTTTTTGGCGGTGAAAAAAATCGGTTATTTTTTGTCACCACAACACAGAAAAAACGCTTAATTAACCCCCCGGATGTAAATTGTGCAAAAGAATTTAGCAGCCAAAAACTACCCCTTTTTAGCGGTTTTTCAATGGGGTGTATTTACCTCCACAAAGGGGAAAAAAATTTTAATTAACCTTCGCTTGTGAATTTCATAGGGAAAAAAGTATTTTTGGCGGTGAAAAAATCAGTTTATTTTAGCACCACAACAGCGAACAAAGCTTAAATTTAAACCCCCGGGTGAAAAAGCGCAAAAAATTGGCGCCAAAACTACCAGCTTTGTGCGTTTACAAAGGCGTGTATTTTACCTAACAACAAAAAAGAAAAAAAAATATTAATTAAACCCGCTTGTGAAATTTTGCTACAGGAAAAATGTCTTTTTTTTGGGGGTGAAAAATGGTTTATTTAGCACCCCAGCAGCAAAACAACCTAATTTAAACCCCCGGGTTAAATTGCCAAAAGAATTGAGCAGCCCCAAAAAAGAGGGGTATTTGTATTGTAAAAACGTTTTCTTTTAATGAATACACAGGAACAGGTTAGATCACCCCCGTATTTAATTGCTGGAGCGAAGCATTTAAAATGTA
>JAODAL010075329.1:0-14039 GCA_025379985.1 Phyllomedusa bahiana
CTTTTTGGGCCCCAATATACACCACGTGCGGGGCCCCTTACATGTTCATCCCCCCAATTTTAAACCCCCCAATGGGGGCCCCCCACATAGTTCATGGCCCCAATATACACCACAGTGCCTGGCCCTACATACTTCATTGCCCCAATATACACCACAGTGCGGGGCCCTACATAGTTCATGTTCCCAATATTAACCACAGTGCGGGACCACTCCATATTTCATGACCCCATGATGCGGACTATATAGCAATTTGCTACAGCTCCAATTTGGGAGCGCTGTCCTACGAAACTTAGAAGTCCTGATTTTTCGAAATGTCCTGGACCCAGCATAACCTTTGAATTCCTGGAATTGCACAGGTAGGTATTAATTCACAGGTGTGTATATATATGTATATATCCTCACATAGGTGTACATATATGTCACCCAGGTTTCCCAAATGTTGAATAAGTTATCCAGCATCTGGGAAAGCTCGGTGATATCTCTTCACAGGTGTATATGTATACACTGGTAAATATATACATATATATTTTATTTATTTATACTCACAGGGGTAGATATATATATATATATATATATATATTATATATTTATATATATATATATATATATGTATATATATATATACACACAGGTGGCCTCACATTTATATACACTCACAGATCGATGTATATATATGTTTACAGGCATGCATGTATGTTTTTTCACTCACAGGAATAGATACATATATATTATTATATATATATATATTATTTTATATTTTATATATATATATATATATACACACTCACCGGCCACTTTATTAGGTACACCATACTAGTAACGGGTTGGACCCCTTTTGCCTTCAGCCACTGCCTCAATTCTTCGTGGCATAGATTCCACAAGGTGTTGCAACGATGCTCAATTGGTACCAAGGGGCCCAAAGAGTGCCAAGAAAATATTCCCCACACCATGACCACCACCACCACCTGAACCGTTGATACAAGGCAGGATGGATCCATGCTTTCATGTTGTTGACGCCAAATTCTGACCCTACCATCGAATGTCGCAGCAGAAATCGAGACTCATCAGACCAGGCAACGTTTTTCCAATCTTTCTACTGTCCAATTTCCATGAGCTTGGGCAAATTGGAGCCTCAGTTTCCTGTTCTTAGCTGAAAGGAGTGGCACCGGTGTGGTCTTTGCTGCTGTAGCCCATCTGCCTCAAAGTTCGCCGTATGTGCGTTCAGAGATGCTCTTATGCCAACCTTGGTTGTAAAGGGTGGCAATTTGAGTCACTGTTGCCTTTCTATCAGCTCGAACCAGTCTGCCCATTCTCCTTTGACCTCTGGCATCAACAAGGCATTTCCGCCCACAGGACTGCCGCTCACTGGATGTTTTTTCTTTTTCGGACCATTCTCTGTAAACCCTAGAGATGGTTGTGCGTGAAAATCCCAGGAGATCAGCAGTTTCTGAAATACTCAGACCAGCCCTTCTGGCACCAACAACCATGCCACGTTCAAAAGGCACTCAAAATCACCTTTCTTCCCCATACTGATGCTCGGTTTGAACTGCAGGAGATTGTCTTGACCATGTCTACATGCCTAAATGCACTGAGTTGCCGCCATGTGATTGGCTGATTAGAAATTAAGTGTTAACGAGCAGTTGGACAGGTGTACCTAATAAAGTGGCGGTGAGTGTATATATATATATATATATATATACACAGTAGAAACCAAAAGTTTGGACACACATTCTCATTCAAAGAGTCTTCTGTATTTTCATGACTATAAAAATTGTAGATTCACACTGAAGACATCAAAACTATGAATTATCACATGTTTAATTATATACTTAACAAAAATGTGTGAAGCAACTGAAAATATGTCTTATATTCTAGGTTCTTCACAGTAGCCACCTTTTGCTTTGATTGCTGCTTTGCACGCTCTTGGCATTCTCTTGATGAGCTTCAAGAGGTAGTCACCTGAAATGGTCTTCATTTCACAGGTGTGCCCTGTCTGGTTTAATAAGTGGGATTTCTTGCCTTATAAATGGGGTTGGGACCATCAGTTGTGTTGTTCAGAAGTCAGGTGGATACACAGCTGATAGTCCTACTGAATGGACTGTTAGAATTTCTATTATGGCAAGAAAAAAGCAGCTAAGTAAAGAAAAACGAGTGGCCATCATTACTTTAAGAAATGAAGGTCAGTCAGTCCGACAAAATGGAAAAAATTTGAAAGTGTCCCCAAGTGCAGTGGCCAAAACCATCAAGCGCTACAAAGAAACTGGCTTACATGAGGACCGCCCCAGGAAAGGAAGACACCTCTGCTGCGGAGGATAAGTTCATCTGAGTCACCAGCCTCAGAAATCGCAGGTTAACAGCAGCTCAGATTAGAGACCAGGTCAATGCCACCCAGAGTGCTAGCAGCAGACACATCTCTACAACAACTGTTAAGAGGAGAAAGTGTGCAGCAGCCTTCATGGTAAAATAGCTGCTAGGAAACCACTGCTAAGGACAGACAACAAGCAGAAGAGACTTGTTTGGGCTAAAGAACACAAGGAATGGATATTAGACCAGTGGAAATCTGTGCTTTGGTCTGATGACTCCAAATATGAGATCTTTGGTTCCAACCACCGTGTCTTTGTGCGACGCAGAAAAGGTGAACGAATGGAGTCTACATGCCTGGTTCCCACCGTGAAGCATGGAATAGGAGGTGTGATGGTGTGGGGGTGCTTTGCTGGTGGCACTGTTGGGGATTTATTCAAAATTGAAGGAATACTGAACCAGCATGGTGACCACAGCATCTTGCAGTGGCTGCTATTCCATCTGGTTTGTGTTTAGTTGGACCATCATTTATTTTTCAACAGGACAATGACCCCAAACACCTCCAGACTGTGTAAGGGCTATTTGACCAAGAAGGAGAGTGATGGGGTGCTACACCAGATGACCTGGCCTCCACAGTCACCAGACCTGAACCCAATCGAGGTGGTTTGGGGTGAGCTGGACCGCAGAGTGAAGACAAAAGGGCCAACATGTGCTAAGCATCTCTGGGAACTCCTTCAAGACTGTTGGAAGACCATTTCAGGTGACTACCTCTTGAAGCTCATCAAGAGAATGCCAAGAGTGTGCAAAGCAGTAATCAAAGCAAAAGGTGGTTACTTTGAAGAACCTAGAATATAAGATAGATTTTCAGTTGTTTCACACTTTTTTGTAATGTGTATAATTCCACATGTGTTAATTCAAAGTTTTGATGCCCTCGGTGTTAATCTACAATTTTTATAGTCATGAAAATACAGAAAACTCTTTGAATGAGGTGTGTCCATACTTTTGGTCTGTACTATATATATATATATATGTATCTATTCCTGTGAGTGAAAAAACATACATGCATGTCTGTAAAGATATATATACACCGATCTGTGAGTGTATATAAATATGTGGCCACCTGTGTGTGTATATATATATATATATATATATATATATATATATATATATATATATATATATATTTATTTATATTTATTTATTTTCCACAGGTAGCTGCATCTGTATATACTCTCTCAGATAGGTGTATATATATCTTTACAGGTAAATATATGTATGCATATATATATTTTGTAGGCAACCAGCAGGTGAGATTGTGGAAGACAGATATGTGCTTTGCAGATTGCTGTATTTCGTATAGAATTTCCAGGGAGGTAAAGGTGGCCGGTCCGGCAGTACATCCCGGCTTTTCCATCCAGCTGAAATGCAGCAGGAGAACTGCAGTGTATTTGCCACCAGAGTCAAGGAGCTTGTTGGGGGAAAAGAGAGTTTTAGTCCGTGACAACAGGTTACTGACGTCCTCATAGTCCAGTCAGGGCTTTACTGGACCTCATGAGGCCTTTACAGTCTGGTGTTCACAGACCTCAGGTGACCAGAGTAAATCTGAGGATGTGTTTGCAATTCTCATACATGGTGTACTACGGTGAGGAGCTGAGGAAGAAGCTCTGGAAAACAAGCTTGAGCCAGACTGGCTACTCTGAATCTGGTCTTGACCGACACTACAAGGTGGGATATGGACGTTTCTTTGTTTATGGACCATAACAAGACGCTGTGAAACCTCCAGCTGGAGATATTTTGTGTTCCTTTGTTTGTTTGTGCCTGCCGTTTTTGCAGCTAAACTCCTACATATGGTGGAGGATGCAACAGGCAATCTAGTTGCTAAGGGTTACGGCTGCATACATTTTTTCACTTTGGACTGATTAACCAGCATATGTCCTGGGTAAAGGCTGCTACCTTGTTCCCAAGCCCGGCCCCTGCTCAGGAGGAATTATGCAAGCACCTGCTTTACCATTCAGTAGGACCTCTTCCAAATTACAGGATCCATTGTATTGTATCGGGACCTGTCTCCATTGGAGTTATCATTCATGAAGGGACGTTAGGCCCCTCTTTTCTTTATTACTCAATATTACATAGACATTGTAATATATGTGTTCCCTGATGAACCCATTTTATTTTTGGGAGACACGCGTCGGAACTTTTGTATGTTTGTGATACCTACATATGCCTATAATGTAACTTAGCAAATGTTGATATTTGACTGACACTCTTGCTATTTATATATCCTTATGCTCGTTATGTGATTGAGGTAATATTGTTGGTACTTCATTGACATTCTTACATGTCTATTGATATAGTTAAGTTTTTCTATACATATTACTGTGTAACCGTTATGATATTGTTCTGGTGGTAGCGCTTTTTGTACCATATTAGTGTTATTTATTAAGGATTTGATAGGGGTTTGTAGAGAAGCTTCCTGTGTGGGTCACCCTTTTTAGAGGGAGCACCCGGTGTTTCTTTGTTAGGTGTCAGGTTTAGGGTGTTTGTAGGGATTCAATAGGTTTCATTCTTTTATACAGATTAATAAAAGTTATATTTTATTTTTGTTTCTATGTATTGTTCATTCAAGTACTTTGCTTCAAAGGAAAACACAAACACTCCAGTACTTCAAGACAAAACTATTTCTAGTTGCGAGATTGGTTTGTGGACCTGGGTGAACCTGTTCGACACTTCACAGATATTTGCTCCCTACAGAAAGGACATTTGTGACTTTGAAAAATAACCCAGATAAGAGGTTTGGTGCTTAAAGAGGACAATAAGGGGAAATATACAGGATACATTTCATTTTTCTGTTTCTTGTTTTGGGAGAAAGTATTACTAAAGAAATGTGTCTATGAGTAGTTGGGTTAATGTTTTATAGTATAATCCCTTTTTATGGTGCTTTTCAAGTTTGAAGTCTGTATTTTTTATTAGATAGATTTTATTTATTTTTCTAAGAAATGGACTATATACTGTATAATATATATATAATATATAATATATATATATTATATATATATAATATATATATATATATATATATATATATTTCTGTAACTAACCTGTAGCATTCCCAGATGATCCCTATGTTTGCAAAGACTCAATCACTGTACCCCTAGATGAGTTTAATACACCAGATGAGGTGGCTGCAGGATCTGCTTCCCTCCTCTCCCCAGATTAATATTAATAAGAATGTGGCTTGGATAAATTATATGTACTATAATATTACATCTTGACCCGTGACACTATTAGGGGAATCATAGAGCGAGCAACTCGGCTCAATGACTTTCATGACCTTTCAAAAATAGAGTGGTTCTAGATATGTTTTTAGCTGAAAAGGAGGGAGTGACTTCCCTTACTAATAAATTGGCCTTCGACACAGAAGTAACCCCCTTTCATCAGTAAATGTAAAGAAGTAGATGCAAGGAATTTTTGGGAAATTGAATACTATTTTTGTTAATATATTTCTTGTTTGTTTTGTTTTTTTATCACATTATTAGCCATTATGATCCTGCGAACTAACTTATCGTTTTTCTCTTTTACGGGGGATAATTTCTAAAACTGTAGTTTCAACCAATGCAATGTTGGTCCAAATAGGCCGAAGAGGGTCCTAGGATAAGGAAATTAATATTTATGCGCAGTTCAGATGAAAATTATAATGCTATGAAAAGGATAGAGGTCCCAAATTAAAAGATGAGAAATTCTTAATGTTTATTAACTGTTTCCTGTTGTCTCATTCTAAAATTGAAAACTTAAAAAGGGGGGAATATTGTTATGGAAATTAGGCTATTTTATGTTGTTCATTTATGGATTGACTTGGTGATTTAAGTTTGCAATTTCTTATGAGACAAAATGGCTGACACTTCCATCTTGTGCTAGCTTTTTCAGAGATGAGATGCACTCTTGTACGCTGTACTCACCGACACCCCATCTTAAGTGTCGTACATTTTTAGGTCTTGTCTCCTTTTGACAAAATGTGGATAAGGAATGCATCAGCACAAATGCAGGCCTTATATGATTATTTATCCTCTGCCCCTTTTTCCCCTCACCCCTGACACAGTGGATAATTTTTACTCTCTCAAACAGATGATCATGACATCTCCTGCATTAGGCCTTCCTAATTACATGCTCTCCTTCAGACTCTACTGCATGGAGCTTACAGGCCACCCTAATACAGTCCTGACTCAGGCACATGGCTCCCACCAGAGACAGTGGCCTGTTACTCAGACAGACTTGACCAAGTGGCCAGAGGTTCCCCTCCTTGTGTACGAGCAGTGGCTGCAGTAACACTAATGCTTGACAAAGATTCTGAAATCACTCTGGATTACCCTGTTACCATCTACACTCCTCATGACATTCAGGGAATACTTTCTCAAGTACAACCCAAACATCTATACATGGCCCGCCAGTTGCGGCTGCATTGTGCCCTCCTCATGCCACCAAATGTCTCCAACACTGTACAACTTTGAATCCTGTTACTCTTTTGCCCATTGAGTCTTCAGATTCAAAAGAAAGGGAGGATGGGGGAAGTAGTGAGGAGGGAGAGGGAGAAAAGCTTATAAACAAAGTATTTGGTACCACACCCTGACATGTATCTTGATTATGATTGTGTCTCCCTGAATGAATAGGAAACATCAGGTTTTCAACATGTTACAGAAGTCTCTTTGGCTAACCTTGATTGTGAGGTTTTTGTAGCTGGTTTATGAAGCCTGGAAGAGGATGGCAGAAATCATACTGGATATGCAGTCGTCACCCAACACAAGGTAATAAAGGCAGAGTCTGTTCCCCTTCATGTATCGGTGCAACGGCAGAACTGACATCTCTCGCTGAGGCGTGTAGACTCACTGAAGGTAAAACAGTAACTGTCTATTCAGACTCAAGATATGCCTTTGGGGTAGCCCAAGATTATGGTCCTATCTCGAAGGCTCAAAGTTTTCTTACTTCTATAGGTAAAGCCATTAAAAATGGCGGCGCTATAAACTAACTCAGGGGTGGGCAATTAATTTTCCCATCGGGCCGCATGAAAAAGTGCGATGCTTTTGGAGGGCCGGACTAATACAAACATAGGGTGAACGGGGGGAAAAAAACTGTTTTTGGGTGATTATTTTTGTCGAAACTTACTGGGGGATGTATCTATATACCTGCCTTACTCATGGTACACAGTAAGGCAGGTATATACAGCTCTCCTCAGTAAGGTAGGTATGTAGATGTATGTCCCCTCAGTCAGTCAGGTATATACAGCTCCCCTCAGTCAGTCAGGTATATACAGCTCCCCTCAGTCAGTCAGGTATATAGATATAGGTACCCGCAGGCAGGTATATAGATAGATAGAGCTCCCCACAGGCAGGTATATAGATAGATAGAGCTCCCCACAGGCAGGTATTTAGATACAGCTCCCCACAGGCAGGTATTTAGATACAGCTCCCCACAGGCAGGTATTTAGATACAGCTCCCCACAGTCAGGTATTTAGATACAGCTCCCCACAGACAGGTATATAGATACAGCTCCCCACAGACAGGTATATAGATACAGCTCCCCACAGACAGGTCTATAGATAGAGCTCCCCACAGACAGGTATATAGGATACAGCTCCCCCCCAGCAGGTATATAGATAGATACAGCTCCCCACAGGCAGGTATATAGATATACAGCTCCCTCAAAGGGAGGTATATGATAAGGCTCCATACACGCAGTATATAGATATAGCCCCACAGGCAGGTTATATTTAGGCCTCCATACAGGCAGGTATATAGTTAAAGCTCCACACAGGCAGGTATATAGCTAGTTGGGTCTCCCAAACAGGCAGGGTTACAGGTTTAAAGCATCTTTCACAGGCAGGTATATAGCAGTGGCTTTCCACAAGGAGATAGGGCTTTCCACAGGCAGGTATATAGACAGGGCTTTCCACAGGCAGGTATATAGACAGGGCTTCCCACAGGCAGGTATATAGACAGGGCTTTCCACAGGCAGGTATATAGACAGGGCTTTCCACAGGCAGGTATATAGACAGGGCTATCCACAGGCAGGTATATAGACAGGGCTATCCACAGGCAGGTATATAGACAGGGCTATCCACAGGCAGGTATATAGACAGGGCTTCCCACAGGCAGGTATATAGACAGGGCTATCCACAGGCAGGTATATAGACAGGGCTTCCCACAGGCAGGTATATAGACAGGGCTTCCCACAGGCAGGTATATAGATAGGGCTTCCCACAGGCAGGTATATAGACAGGGCTATCCACAGGCAGGTATATAGATAGGGCTTCCCACAGGCAGGTATATAGACAGGGCTATCCACAGGCAGGTATACTATAGGATAGGGCTTTACACAGGCAGGTATATAGACAGGGCTTTCCACAGGCAGGTATATAGATAGGGGGCGGTTTAACCCACAGGCAGGTATATAGATAGGGCTTCCCACAGGCAGGTATATAGCTGCTTCCCACACGCAGGTATATAGATAGGGCTTCCCACAGGCAGGTATATAGATAGGGCTTCCCACAGGCAGGTATATAGATAGTGCTTCCCACAGGCAGGTATATAGCTGCTTCCCACAAGCAGGTATATATATAGGGCTTCCCACAATCAGGTATATAGATAGGGCTTCCCACAGGCAGGTATATAGATAGGGCTTCCCACAGGCAGGTATATAGATAGGGCTTCCCACAGGCAGGTATATAAATAGGGCTTCCCACAATCAGGTATATAGATATGGCTTCCCACAAGCAGGTATATAGATATAGCTTCCCACAAGCAGGTATATAGATAGGGCTTCCCACACGCAGGTATATAGATAGGGCTTCCCACAGGCAGGTATATAGATAGGGCTTCCCACAGGCAGGTATATAGTTTTATGACCAAAATAACAAACACTAATACTCACCTTGGCTTACCTCCTTCCCGGCCGAGCGCGCTCATCTTCTATCCGAGGAGCTTCCCGGGCTGGTGGCGTGATGACGTCATGCCGCCGGGACGCTCCTCCGTCAGCTCCTGGGCCCGCACAGTTATTACTCTGTGTGCGCCGAGGAGAGGCAGCGGCGCGGTGAGCGGAGTTCACCGCGTCGCTGCCTAATTCACCAGCAATAGTAGCGCGGGCGGCCCGCGGCGTCCTCTCAGCAAAACCCGGCCACGGCGGGCCGTCAGCGCTACTATTAGCAGACCTGGGCATGGTACGCCGCGGGCCGCATCCGACGAGCTGGCGGGCCGGATGCGGCCCGGGGGCCGTACTTTGCCCAGGTCTGAACTAACTGATACAAGCCCTGCTGCTCCACTCCAAAGCTGCAATTGTTAAAGTGCATACCATAGATCGAACATCGGAAGTGTGAGGAAACCGAAAGGTGAACACAGTCGCAAAGGAGCAGCCAAGCAGCTATGGCATGTGACAATGCGACTAAAGTAGCCATATTGGTTTGCAGTGACCCAGAGACACCCGAGGCCTTAAAGACATTTCAGCAGCCAGCAGATGCAGAAGAAAGCGAGACCTGGACTAGGGCAGGGGGTACTCTTGATGGACTACAAATGGTGGCAACGCGAACTGTGTTACCTAGGACACTGGATCCCTTAATAGCAAAAGCCATATATGGACAGACTAATTTGTCAATACAAGCTATGATGGACATTTTCACAAAAGTGTGGTATGCACTGGGTGTCGGGTGCAGTGAGGAGGTTTATCCGGTCCTGCATGACATGCGCTCTGCAGAATCCAGGAAAACCTGTAACGGTTCCACAGAAACATAAGGTATAGCCCCTCTATTCATTTAAGCAAGTGCAGATTTATTACATACACCTTCCAAAAGTAGGGGTTTATGAGTATGTCTTGGTGTGTATCGATCTCTTATTAGGATGGCCTGAAGCCTACCCCACGGTGTGTGCCACTGCAAGAGCTTGCCACTTGCATTATTCCTGGTCTGGTACTCCCTTAAGGGGTTGTCTCACTACATTGATTCATCTGACCTCAGTCCTGTTTTCTTGGTTTCACTTTGAATTCAGGGGCGTTTACTAGCTTCTACAGTAGAAGCCAGGTCTGTAGTTATAGCGACCAGTGCTGGTAGCCTATCATGACAGAGTAAACAGGTCTGTAGCTATAACGACCTGAGAAGCTGATGCAGCTCATACAAGATTTAATATCCCAGAATAGGTAGGACACTGTAAATGAAATATTTTGAAAAAGTGATTTCGCAAGATTTTAACATAAAAAGCAGCGACCCTTGTGGAAAAACCCCCCTTTAACGGGAAAATCAAATTCTTCAATGGATACTGCTGAAATGCGCATGGTTCCCATTCCACCATAGTGACTGGGGATATGTCTGCATTATGTTGGACTGTAGGTCATACAAAAGGGGTTTACTTTCCCTTACAGACCAAATACTGAACAAGGGGTCCAAACTCAACCCGGAGATTGGGTGGTAACCAAAAAACAGTCAGAGGAAGTCATGCGCTAAGTACAAGGGGCCATTTATCGTAAAGCTGGAGGGAAAACTGAAAATTTGGGTACAGCAGGCTTTTCAAACCTGTTTCTGCACCCCCAAAAGGGAGTTAACATACAAAAAAATCCCAAAATACATACTAGCACTAAAATCAATCAAAAAAAAATAGGAATTGTTGGAAAAGCATTTCTGCTACTTTGGAATACGAGGGACAATTTTGAGGTTCTTTGTTTACATTTTTGACCAAACAGTGTAAGTCCACTGCATGGCAACAAAAGTGGTAAATATGTATTGTTAGGTTCCACACCTGTATTGAGGTCGCCTTGCAGACCTCCTATGTTCTTTTTGATAGTTTTTAGTGGTAGTAGTGCTGATGGTGTTTGTATGTTACTGCCACACCAGTGTGTGCACCTATGCTCATTTAAAAAAAAAAAAAAAAAGTTTTTTTATGTGAAGGACAAATATTTTTTTCTCAAAAAGTGGAGTAGAGAGGAGAAAATGTTTACTTCCTTTTTGTATGTTTGAATCCTATTGCCTAAATTCCCTGGAAATATCCCATGTAATGAAGACTCAGGTTATATGCCTGGCAGTCCCACCTGTGGAAACGCAGACGCCGGGTACTGTAGTCTCCATGGACAAATACCTGGGTGGTTTATGTTAAAAAATGTGACATTCTTCAAAGACTTATCACACTGGCGGGTGTTATAACACTCAGCCTTTTGGGATTTACCTCCTGAAGTTTATTGGGTATGTGGATACAAGGCCATGAAGTAGTTGCCTGTAGGTGCTAGTGGATCCTGCACTTGACTCCTGCTAAATTTATCATAACCTGTGATCATGTAAACCCACTCAAGTTTCCTAGGTACATGTTACACAAGAGAGCTACAGGGACAAACAAACCGAGAACAGGTGTAGGTCTCATGCATCTTGCACTAAGTGTTAGGATCCTCTTAAGGATTCCTCCAGTGTATGGAAATAATACCTGTTGGTGAAATAATACAAAGTGTTGTCCCTAACACTGGTGACGCATGCCTGACACAATCCTGATTAATATAAATATTATTTTCTACTGAGGTGCATGGTAAATGGTATTCCTTTAAATGGTCTCACTCCATAGGTCCCTATACTTGTGAATAGGAAGCTATTTTTCAATAGGCTAGCTGTGTCTTAGCTTCCTGCACTGGTGTTGTAGGCACATCTGTGGTGATGAGTTGGGAATTCAAAGGCTGCTTCACGTCTGTGAGGATTTGTTTCAGACATCCATTTGCAGGATAAAATGATTCAGAAGCTTCTCAGATGTGATCTTAGTGACAAATCCTTTACTGGTACTACAACAGCGAAATTAGTGAAGTAATCCCACAATGTTGAGGCGCAGATATACCCAGATCGGTGGGTTTCCCTACTTAACGTGCATCCATTTCCACAAGTTCCAGTTGCTTGTTTGTTTCTTGATGGGGATGTATACGGACTCGCTGTCAAGTTCTGTCTCATTAACTTTTGGTTCAGTGGGTTACCACTTCTCAATACCCTTCCACTCATGCCAAATCAGCTGACACCTTTGCGGATGTGGCTTCTATCTTCTAAATGCTAAAAGTCATGACTGATCAAGGTATGTCGACCCCAAAAGCTCTGCCGGGGAATTTGGATTGATGTAACTTTCACTTAAGTGGGGTCAATATATTTCGGTGGGAAACCCTTCTGTCAAAACAGATGCTTCCTGACTCCACACCCCAAAAAATTTTGGGTCTAGCCCCTTGTGTATTTGAGCTGGTCCCTCCCCTCCGCAGAAGTCTTAATCCCCCTCAGGGCCTACTCTCCTCCCCCCTTTTTTAAACGGGAGGCATCCTATCAAACTGATTTTTTTTGGGTTAACTGAGTTGCATCCGGGTGGAAGGTCTTTGTAGAAGGAAGCATCTCTACTTTTCCCCAGACGGCTCACCCAGACTGGGGGCTTTTTCTAGGGGATAGCCAGGACAAACATTAGCTTTGAATTGACCTTCTGGGGTGGAATTTACGTAAACTGGTAGTTCACAAGTCTGTGGCCCACTGTGGCCCATCTGGGCAGTGCTCAGAGGCTAACAGATTGTTGTCTGTATCACTTTAATGGGGTTGCTGCCAGGTAAACCAGAATTTCTAAGGCAGCCCTACCGACCCGGAGCCCAAATTTTAAAAAACTATAGTTTGATTGCCTACGCTGTTCTGATATTAAAAAAACATCACTCTTTCTTTGCCATCTTGCTTTTGAGACAATACTGCACCGAGGGGCCCCAATTCTGGCTTGTGTAAACCCCTTTTCGGGATAAATTTTAATCTGGTGCCCGGTGGCTGGTTTGGTCTAAAGGGCTTTCAGGATTTGAAAGGAGTTTTTCTTGTTTTAGTCCAACTGATGGGTAGAATTTTTTCCCCGACTTCAGGGGGGTTTTCCGCTTAAAAAGTTTGTGCAAATTCAGAGATCCCGGGAACTGGGGATGAAAGCGTCTAGTACCTTTGGGGAACCCTTAAAAGCTTCCCTCCTCTTTAAAGTGTCTGGTGCCCAGTTTTTTAACAGCAAGAACATGGGCCCAAATAGTGCACTTGGTCCTTCCCCGCACTTTGGGGGCTTTACCTTCAAACCATATTTGATCAGATTGGGGGATAAACTACATGTTTTCGATTTCCTTAGGTTTTTTAAAGTAAAAAAAATATCTCTAAGTATGAGAATGCGCGAAAATTCTTTTGCTCAAAACATTTTTGAATCAGCCCCTGGAAGGTGGGAGGGGCATTTCAAGGGGCCGGAATCATGCGGTGAATTCAAACAGGCCCCTGGGGCTGGTGAACACGTCTTTTCCCGATCTTCCGAGCCATAGGAAAAGGCAAATAACACTAGTAGTCCAAGGTATAAAGTAACAGCCTATCCTAAAGCCGTCAGAGACTCTTTAAATTTAGGAAGTGGGGATGTTCCTTGTGGGTCATGTATTTAGTTACGATAGCCAACACAGAACCTGGTATTCCCTCCTTTTTTCCCTTACCAACATGAAGGCACAGCCCAAAGACTCTGTCTAAATGACGTGGGAATTTTCATCCCTCCAGGGGCTCTTGACCGATTTTAAATTATTTGGATGCAAAGGCCGGTGATGCTCCTTATAGGAGGAGATCCCAGTGGGAATTTTTGTGTTTTAAAAGAGTTTTCCCGGCCAAAGTCTAAAGGGTGCTGGCTAAGCTTGTTGTAATTACATACACCCTTTAAGACTTTTCTTATTTCTCTGAAATAGTGGTCTCTTAAATTTCCAAAAT